>JAANSN010002312.1:0-24954 GCA_036850665.1 Dicranocentrus wangi | reverse complement strand
TAGCATGCCACAAAATAAGTGGAAATGAAGCTGATGATATACACGCACGCGCATGTCCATGTACTCATGTAATAGAAACCTTTGAAATAATCATCAATAAAAAGGGATCCTCCACTTGAACTGGAATCCCCTTAAGGATAAGTTACAGCCTTAAATCAAAGTTTTTTTTTCTTGTGCACAAGTATTACTCATCTGCGGTCGTATGCCAGGCTTGCGTTCTTCCTAACCTTCTCCTCCTATAGATCAAGATTTTGTAATAATAAGGGGATAGTATACTTACTACTTACTTAAAACTTGCATTATTCCGTGTCTGCAAACCTTCATAAACCTAAAGTTTTTCATATCAGCAATTAGATCAACCTTATTGCTTTGGGCAAAAAATAAACGGAGAAGAGAAATCGTAGAAAAAAATGTACTCGTCTGCTGATGGAGTTGGGGCTAGACGAGCAATTTTTTATTGGAAAGGAGAGGAGTGGTGCCTTATGTTACATTTCTTTTGAAGGGATATCAGTAATTATCTAAGAACTTTAGAATGTAGAAAAGCCCACTGGCTATGAAAATACCAGGTTTGATGCTGCCTTTGATCCCGGCACCATACCACCTGTTACAGATTGAAAAATCCATCTTTCCCCGGTCCTTCCTTTTGTGAATACATTTTACAATATATGCTAATAAATGACCTTCAACTGCAGACCCTAAAAGCTGTATTAGACATTAGGATTATTATAGAAATAGAATATCAATAAAAACTTGCAGTCTACGCAATACGCATGTAACCGGTGTATTTCTATCCCTATCCTAACTGAGATCTTTAAGTCGTCAGCTTTTCTTTTATGGGGCTAGGAACTATGTACCTGCCAATGCCAATGCCATGCTTCAATGAAGGAATAAATATGCATGATAGTTTATATGGCATTGCTACCTGCCGTATCAATAGTTTCTTCCTTGTATGATTAGCTTTAAACTACACGGCAAACCATTAGACTTATATTTTACTGGTATTTAATGATTATAATTTGATATTATCTATTTTAGAGTTGCATACGGAAAAAGAGTGATTAGAAATCGGTAAAGTTTAAAAAGCTGGACATAGGGTTAACCAAAGCCCTCATGCTGCTCAACTGGTCTGGTTGCTTTTACTCTTCTCCGCGTTCACGGTTGGTTTTTTTGGTGTTGTGATCTCCCGTGTTGATACGATTGTTAAAGGGGAGAAAAAAGAAAATGAATGTACACCGTAAGCAAAGAAAGTTTTTTATGTAACAATAACAAGAAAGGGATCAACCAGGCCAAGCCTAGTCTGACCAAAAAAATCCTTACTTGATTTCCAATTACAGTGAGCGTTTTTTTCTTGCATACCCAGTCTACGTTTGTTATCAAAGGTATTGGCTCCGTTGGTGGTGGTGTGGTAGTCGATGAATGTGTATTCTAGTATTCTTGTGTTCAAGTGTACCGAATAATGCTGTCCATCTCATGAAAAAGGAGAATGATGATGGTTGAGCAGTTCTTTTTTTTTCTTTAATATCATTTTGTAAGATCAAAAAAGAAAATGATTACGGAGGAGTTTGAACACGTAGGAAACATGTAACCTTTTTTTCTCCCGCTGCAAGCAATGAAACCCAACGCGAAGTAAAAAGCATCAGAAACAAAAAAAATCTATATTACAAAGGTAAAAAGTTCGCACTTTGTTATATGTGAAGCGTGATATAGGGGGAAAAGTTTAAGAAAAAAAATCAAAGTTCCAAAGGTTATATGTACATTCGACAGAAGACATGACATACCACATCCATTTGAAAATGATAAGAAAAGGGCAGGGCATCAATACAGCAGCAGCAGCAACAATGTAGCCTGATCTTGGAAGTTATGTACCAGTATATAATGAGGATGGCTGTGAATGAAGTAGCTTATTTTACTGGTGACTTAAAACCTCCATAATCCTATTATACATATAAATGGAGATCTTGATACTCATATCTAGCCAAGGGCTAGAGTATGACACGAAATATACCTATTACTGGTTCGGTGGTGCCGGCCGTGACTCCGCGTGTTGTGTGTACAATTTGTGTATCTGCATCTGCACTAGTAGTGCATATATGCATACATCGTATATTTCTGCAACAAAGGGGAAAAATGTGTGGTTCTTATTACAAAAAAATAAATTGTAATAATCAGACAGGATATAAAGGCCAGAGGGCACACAAGGATGAAAAAATCATCTTCAAGACAAATCATTATTATATTCATCAACCATTTCATCCTATGAGGATACATGAATACATCCACACGAAGAAAAGAAGATCCAGCAGTAACGACAACCCTTAATGTAGCAGCTGTAGTGGAACATTCAAGAAAAAGTGTACAAGATGAATATTTTTCGTTTTGTTATCAAGTTGCTCCTTAGGTCCTTGCTGGATATACTTATAAGAATACCTAATTGTGAATAGTAGCTACAGAAAGCTTCATTCAGTATGCACCCGCGCTGCTGCATCTTCTTGTGCACGATTTTTTGTTACGATTTTTTTCTCAGGTTTGTTCCTCCTTTACGATGCACTTGTTTACTTTATCATATATCGTATGCATATATATGTATATTCACTCGCGCTGCTGCATCTTCTTGTACACGATTTTTTGTTACGATTTTTTTCTCGGGTTTGTTCCTCCTGTACGATACGATGCACTTGTTTACTTTATCATATATCGTATGCATATATATATGTATATTCACGGACTTCGTATAGTTACAACATAGGTACTCATATTCTAATGATTTTCTGCTTCCCCTGACCATATTTTTCTTGCTACGGTCGGCACTTCGTCTCCTCACGGTGATGATCATCTCGGATGATTTCTCATTATTATATGCATAGAAAACACAATATCGTCTTCTCTCTCTGTACGGGTGCGATGCTTACTTTTTTCCTGACGTTAGGCAGAAGCACCTATAGCTCGAGCCAAAAGAAGACTACTTGCTGTTACATATGTGCATAATATTATTATCACGAGTGTCCATATAAGGAAGGGCATAACTACAAGATGAAAGTGTTTTTATATGATGAACTAAAGCCGTACTGGATTTTTTGTAACTCCTTGCCTCCCAGTATTTGTAGTATTTATGAATAATAATCAGCGCATGCATGCACGGTCTTTCCTTTACATTTTGATTTGCTCCGTGGGCTTGTAGGATGATTGAGAAGCCCCATATATCTCATCCTGTACCGTCTTTTTTTTCTACAAAAAAAATATTTCGATTTACTTCCCAGTCAACAGCCTTATCCGATCCGTGACTTGGTAAAAAAAATGTTTGAGTGAGTCGTGGTGTAATTTTGTGGTCCTCTGCGAGATTTTACTTGCGTGATGCAAGGGTGTGATGATAAATGTAGATGTGGTGTAAAAACTCACTGTGTGTGTCCCAAAGAACGAGGTTATGTTGAAGATTTGGAATAGTTGGGGTGTTGTGTTGGAAAACTGTTTTATTGCTGGCGCACACAACTATTTCATGAAAATGAAAATCTCTTCCACGAAAAATAAAATCGTACAAAATGAAATTATAAAATGGCTGATCTCTGCAAAATCATTTACGTTCATCTTGTGATCCTGCCCCATTCCCCAATTTCAATATACACCGTTTTAGACAATAAGTACCTCGCATCGTCAAGAAACCTAAGTGTGATGTGGGATGTAGTAATTAATGGCTAGGGTTCAAATGTAATAATAAATCATGCAAATATTTTAACAACTTAAATATTTCGTACGAAATGCAAGAGAATTGGGCTGGAAAATAAATATGTTTGGAGTCGATGTTTGGTTTAGTATGGAATTCAGAGTTTGCTATTAACTTTTTACAAAACATATACCAGTATATGTTTCAAATTGGGCCTATTTAGCCCAAGATCTATAATTAATGAACCCGGGGGGAAGCAAATGATTTTACCCATTTAGATTAATTGTGGTGCAATACTGTGTGGTATGATATCATGGACCGAATATTATTATTGCTTGATATCACCATTTCTCCTTACACCTTGAGAAATCATTTAAATAATCTATAGCCTAAACTTTAAACACTGCACTGTAGTTTATGAAATTAGTCTTAGTTGGTCGTGTTGTTGGAATGAAGAACTATCATAGAAGATTATAATATTGTTACTACTCCTTTTCTTGACGGCGTTGACAAGTAGATTAATTGAAGATCTAAATGTTCAACAGGTCAAAACTAATGAAAACTAATGACATGAAAATGGAATCAACGGTACGTTCATATTTCAAAGATATTTGATCCAAATAGAAATGAAATTCGAAAATGGAATATGCAAACTGGAAAAAGCATTCCTTATTTCTACCAACATATTATATGTATGTGCGTACATTACAACAAAGGTGCCTTTTTTCTTACGAAGGTGAGGTGATGATAAAATGACCGTGGCATACCTAGAAAAACCGCTTCGTAATGCGGTGTGGGAAAAATGATCCTACAAAAAAAGTACGGTATCAAGTTCAGTTTACGAATGGAAACCCTCATTATGCATACCAAATTCATTTATTTATTCGACCTCATCCATCCACCCGATTAAAAGTAGAAGTCGAGCAATGCGCTAAATTCGAGACGGTTTTTATGCTCAATGTAATCAGTTGATGACGACGATTACTTACAATCATCATCCTGATCATCACGCTACACGCATAATTTCAGTCATCAGTCAACGCTTATACTACTTCAAGCACGATACGCATGCATAAATATGCATATATTTAATATTATTCACTCCGATTACAAACTTCACGAGACGAAGAAATGAGAATGCATAAAGTCCTAATTATTATGGAAGTCATGCACTTTGATCTTTCCCCCTGTTCTTTTACTGCTAACAAGGCGACACTTTAGACAATCACTTGGGATGATGATAATAGCAGAAAAAGAGCACAGCTTTGAATTTCAGGATCCGAAAGAATGCACAGGGAATCTCCGTCAGTCCAGCTTAACTCAAAGAAAAAAAGATTTATCATCGTACACAGACACGACACAGTAGTGTAGTGTAGTGCATATTGCACATAAAAACTAAACTGCACTCACTGTTTTTTTCTCCTTGTTTTCCCTGTGAACTGAAAAAATAAAGAAGCCAGGAGGAAGGAAGGAAGCTGCAGTTGAGTTAGCTTACACTTTTTATGCATATCATTAGTAGTCAGATCTCATTCTTTTTTATTATATTCAGGTATACCTTCATACTTTCCTCTTTTTATATGAACGTTCATGGAGATTATTTATCATGACGGTGATGACGATGAACAGAAAAAAAATATAGTGAAGCAGTGGAATCCCCTACTTCTTTATTTTAAAAATAATGATATGCAAAAAGTTGTGGAAACCGTTGAATTGAAAAAGTTCATGGCATTTATCCTGTCTGTCCTGCTTTGCAGGAGTAGCTGTCTAAAGCATATCTTTATAATCACCTTCCCATCCATTTCAATGGCCATGCCGGACTGATAATGAAAAATGCAATTTCGTTTCGCATTCATCAGAATATTCAAACTTTTTAATTAATTGTAAGAACGTACGTTTTAAAGATTGGTTCTACATCACTGTTCTGGCATAAAAACCTCAAATTATTTAAAGACTTTACTTAAAAGCAAACTAGTCATCGATGATATAATTGCAATTGCAGTGACTAAACTGACGGGGAAAGTTGCATGAAAGTCAAATCACCTCTGAACTACCGGCTATGATGATATCTCAAATACGCATAAGGCAAAATAATATGACTAATCGTAAGAAACGGGTCATGGTTAAAGAGGGAAACAGAAACCAGAAGCTTGATTGCACAACGCGTTATTTTTTGTTCGCATACGTATATTTTTGTGCGGAAAGAATTGTCTCGGAAAATGTTTGACTCCTCCACAACCACAATCGATTTTAGGGTAGCTCACTACCAGTTAGTTACTCCATACGTGGAAGTCGTTAGGAATTCCACAGTGGATAAGTAGATGAAATGTATGAATATATGTACTCCTACTCATATACGTCCCACGACATATATTCCCTTTTTCCTGTTTCTGTGTAAGTACTTTTATGATCGGGCTCGGGTGCATATGAAGTAAAAACCATTATTTGTAGTTACTTTACGTAAAATCCACATCGTACGACATGATTATGCTTTATAAATGTATGCACTTCGTTACTTGAATAAAATGTAGTGACTACGGTGGGGATGGGGACGTGGATCGCACAAGAAGATAAAAATGTTAAGAAAGTTGCAAGTCACAGGGTTGGGTTGGGTTCCACCTTCCTTCCACCCAACTATTTCCCGGTATTCTCGTATGACATTACTACATGCTAATGTAGTATTAGAGCTCAAATTTAAAGTCAGTAGCAATTTCCAGAGAATACATATGAACACAGCATGCAATGCTCTCATATATTTCAAACTTGTCATAAACCTCTCTGGAGAGAATTTTTTTTCATGGGAAGGAAAAGAGATATGTACATTAAAATTGGAAGGAGAGTTTTTTAACGAATGATTCCACGAGGAATATATGTGCGTATTTTTCCCTTTTCTCTTGTTCTAGCTCGTTTGTTCCTCGTTGACTATCTCCCGTTTAGTTAGGGGAAGAGTGAACAAGAGGAAAATAATAAGATCCTGCAATACGATATATACGTATATATCACATAAGTAAGTAGACAACTCTCTTTTGTTTCACCCTGTAGCTCACATATATGTATAAAAGTATATCTATAAAGATAGTGCGGTTGGTACACATTCATAATAAAACTGATCATAAGGTTGAATGAAGAGCATTCCAATAGTTTTGTTTTTTGTATAGAAGATGTACATTTGATATGCAGATTTTTTCAGTGACGAACGCGAGGGGGAAACGTAGGAAAATGAGCTTGTAGGTATGTTCCTAATATTATGTGGAAGTGCACGTAGTACACAGAAATAGATGCCTGCATGTATGCATTCATTTCTTACGTGATATGATGTCGGCCTGACTGGAGACGATTTTTTTCTGGGGGAATACCACGAAGCTCATCATGATCATCATGATGAACAAGACAAAACAGTAAAAAATTCAGAGTGCATAGGGAAAAAAGTTGGGGAAAAGATTATGATGACGACGTTGATGGTGATAGTGATGAGGTTTTTTATAGAATTTTTTTCTATCTTTCAACTTCACGCAGGCATATTTTCTCGTGTTGCTGGGAGCAGGAGATGAGATGAGGGAAATGTTCATATGCAAATGTGCTGAAGAATTGTAAAAAAAATAGGAATGTGTGACATGTACATGGGCTTTGTTTCTAAGCTCGAGAGAGAGCTACTTTCAGTTTTTAAAACAAGAGATTGAAAATGCTTTCATGATGTCATGCTTAACATTTTTAAAGTTGAAACTTTGAAAGCAAAACGAGACGCATTTGCACGCAAGCATTATTGGATTGTCAATGGGCTTGGGGTGGTTTCATGAATGAATCGAATCCACCTTGTTTTAATGCATAATGTGTGTATTTTTCTCGCACATTCAATAATGTAAACTTAAGCGAAGAGTGCACCTAGGTGTGAAAGTGTTTTAATAGGATTTTATAAATACTTTCCTGAAGTATTTACCAAGACAAAAGAGTAGGAGCAAAACCTTTTTTTGCTAAGATTAAGGAAGTGGAAGTGGAAATTTGGGGGAAAGTTTGGAATGAATTGTATGCAAAAACAATAAACCGTCTTCTGCTTACCCCATCGACGGGCTTCGAGATTATTTAAATTAAACGCAAACACTCGACGTTATTCACGAGGAGAATTTCACTGGAGTCTCAATGACGTGGGATAATGGATGCAATTTTTGAAGACTTGGGTTAGAGCTAATCTATCGGAAACCACGTAAAGTTTGACGATAACAATATTGAAAGTAGAATAGAGATGGAAATTTAGCGAGAAAAAGCATGATGAACATGAAAACTCAGTTCTCAATTCAAATATTATCATTTAAGTGTAATCCGGTGTATATGGAAATTGAATTAGCATGGATAAGAATGAATTGAAACTGAAGTAATGGAACTGTAATTGATAATGTTGATTTCGTGAATATCACTCACGTCACTGTCAACCAGAAAGACCCATTGTTAGTACTAAACATCGTGGGCGATCCAGGGGAGAGCTATAAGCTGTATGATTCGATTCTGACAGAGGAGCACATCTTTTGTATCTTTTGTTTGGGCTGGAGGAGACGAAATAAATATACTTACAGATAGACCCACCGTACTGCGTGCGTATATGACTTTCGTATGTACAATTTCCATTGCTGCTGAGTAATATTTTTAATACTGAATTGTACTTACTATACAGTATACCAAGTTATATGAAACATGAACAAGATTTGAGTTCCATTGATATATCAAACGTAAAAAGTATCATCACAGCACGAACATGAGCTAGGAACTACATGAAGCCTTCCAGTAATCTGTCACTGTCTTTGTTACTTCGACATTTCACATTTTTTAGAAATGTGACCGGAGATAATCGTGACCCGACTACTTGTGGTTGTTCATGGTAGGAAACTGATAAAAGGTCATGAAGGATATGGATCTGTAAATACGTGTAATCCTCTAAATTTTCTGCTGCGACTGGAGACGCTTCCTGGTGTTTCTGATTTATTCATTGGTCACGCATATTATGACCTGCAATTAATCCCTGCCTTAACAAGCAAAGTATCACTTTGCATGTTGAGGTAGAGCCGTGTGGAGGTGGAGATGCTTTGGTACAACTAACACTACGGATCCATCCCTCTGACATTTTATGAAGCACGTCTGGCATGCATTTTTTTAGGTTCATGTCAAGTCTCAATGGAATTTTGGAAATTCCATTACCTTTCCCTCCCTCCCCCATATGCATGATGTTGGAAATCCAGAATTTTTTTGTTCATATGCATTCTTGTCTTGCAAGCAATTTATACGCAAATAACAACGCGTTTTAATTTAGGAAAAAATGCTCCGTGCGTTATGCTACAAACTATGGAAAAAAATATTTCTTGGATTAGTCATCCACGATCCAAGTCAAACTGTATATAGTTTGGAATTTACCGATCGATGATAGTAGCCTAAACTTGTCAGCACACGGAGCCTAAACACCCCCATTTTCTAATAACTTTTCTATACGCTCATAATTCGTGTCTAGGTACATACCATGGTATCAAAAATATTCAAAAGGTTTGGCAATCAAGTAAGTAATCCTCGGCGCAGGCGCAGGTTTGTTTCACAGATACCATCATGATATTCAAATGCGACAGAGGTACTTTCCCGTTACAACTTGTTTAAGTAATCCAGTCATATTTTCATGAAAGTATGTGTTTCTTCAACAAATCAAATCTTGAAATTGAATCTTGGTTGGAATGAACGTACATTTTCGTACTGAAAGCAGGTGGGGTGCGACCGAGCTGGATATAAGACTTTTCATTTTAATAACAATTCCGTGAAGCAATAACTGTGTGCATTCCAGGCGTACATAATAAAGCCCAAATCGATACGTAATAGTATTTACCGGGACCTTATTTTCGCTTCGCCTCACTTAATAACATATCACTATTTACTGTCAAAACGTTCATTGTAAGTTGTCTAAATAATATAACACACAGACAGTGTAATTACCATAAAACGTAACGTGTGCTGATTTATTGCTTGTTCCAAAAGGTAAATAGATATTATGTTAATTTAGCAAAACACCTTCTTGGAAATTCAAAGATTAGCCTACCACAAAAACTCGTGTAGCAGAAGAATAACTATCCTTTACAGTATTTACAAAATCGAACTCTTACTTACCATTATTCACTTGCATGTTTACCTAGTTCAAACTTGCTGAAACCCCACGCACTAGGCGTATCTTAAATTGTTATTTTGCCCTGTGACTAAAACACCAACAGACTACCACACTACCATACTTTTTCTCAAGGATATTTTGTGCTTTAGAAACCAATTGTTGAAACTGCGACAGTGATACGATGTCATAATTTTTAAAAAGACATTCGACATTCAAAGTGTTCCCACTTGCTTGATTGTGATTATATTTCATGATATTATAAAGTACGCTTCGGACTTAATGATGATGACAATGCATCACCACATCGCGTCGTCAATTGAAACGCCTCAAAACTTTTCCATTTCTAATCATATGCAACGCATTGAGTTGCATAGAGGGGGATCATTGTAGTTTATACTTTATTCTCACTAAACAGAATTCCCGATGGTGCATGATGGTCTCGTAAAACATCAAGACACGAGTGAGCACTTTTCCAACCTGATATATTTGACCATCCAAGGACGTTTGGAAAACAAAAACGTACAGCTGCATTAGTTTACTACAGCAGGCACCTGTTATCAAGCTTTACTACAATGAACCTAAACTGAGGAATACACACAGTGATGATCTCGGCGATATTTATGTAAGAAGCTGCTTCCAGCAGCTCCAGCATCTCTTTATGACGACATTGGTATACATATAAGTATTCGTTTTGTGATTGTTCCTTAGAGAGTAAAAACCAGCTCCCGAGGGTATGTTTGCATGCACTGCACATAGATATATGTGGTACGGGTACTTACTACTTACGTGCTTTCATTTCCTAAAGATAGCCAGTCACCGTGTAGCTCATTTAGGAAAAAAGTACAGCTTTTTTTACAACCCGCCAACCACCAACCAAGCTTATCTTGTAGACTGAATGTGAGCCGTCTCTAATATAAAATTCTACTCGCTTGTAATAATTATTATCATTACTATTTCACTTGTTTTGATATGTGACCGTAAAATCTGTAAATACGTAAAGCGAGTTTTTTTTCTTTCCCTTCCCCTACAGTCTCCAATACTTCCTAGAGATTTTCCTTCAACTTTGTTATTCATTCTACGCATTGCGCGTTGATGACTTAAAACCACAAGACATGAATAAAAAAATAGAGTCAATGCTCTTGTGTGTCCCGTCCACCCGCTCAAGTCCCAGTTCTTTCTTGTTTCATTTTGTAATAATGATGATGATGGAGATGAGATGAGATGAGTTGCGGCTGGAAAAAATAATAATAATAAGGGCTCGATCCTACATCCTGCGAGTCCCCGCTGCACTTACGCTACTTTGCTCTATCCAAACCTAAAATCCCAACCAAGAATGAAGGGTTCATTACTCAAAGAAAAAAATCTCATCTGGTTCGTTTTTTTCACACATAACCGACTCCTAAAGAAAAAATAACCTACAACAACGAATGAAACATGGTTGAAGAGACGACCGGCATAAAAATGAATAAAAAACGCTGGAAGCAATATATTTTCTAAGGGGAGCAAGAGCATCGTATTCTTTATATCTTTCAACTCCAAGACGCGATAATGGGTAACTTGTGTACTTGAAAGAGGAATACTGTGGCTGTGGTTGAATGGTGTAATACGAAAGCAATTTTTATGAAGTGAATAAATGCACATATGTGTGCGTTTTATAGTTTCAGGGGAGACGACAAAGATAAAAAAAAGTTTCGTTTTCTTCAACTCGTTAAGTTGCTTCTTTTTTTATTTGCTGTGCCTAGTAAGATCTACGCTGCACGAATTTGTAGTAAAAAATTAGTATTTCATAATTTCTGGGTTTGCTCGCGGTGTCCGTGTATGTATATCAGAAGACACAACACCATACTGTCGACTGTCGACTGTCGACTACTGACAAGTCACCTCTAGACTGAACGTTGTTGCATTAGACTGCATAATATGATCCATATATATATATATATATATTTTCCAGTGCAGTATATTTAAAATCTGCATGCAAAGTTTCGTCGTTGGAAAGAGAAATGGGAATACGCTGTATATTATAATTATAATATTATAAGATTCTGTCTTGGGGATTCTGCGACACATGATATTATTATGATCTTCAGACAAATCAGTGGACTTTCTTCAAACAAATGTGTGTCCATATTCTAATTGTAAGTTCATTATGGAGTTAGCCATATCAGATATTCATTTCCAGATTTTTCACTCTCTTTCAAAGTTTTTATTCTCTGCAAACAGCTGAAATGAAGTTGGTAAACATTCTGAAATCCTGATGCATCATGTCATAGTATTCTATTCTCTCTCTTCTGATTTTCAAATCATTACATTTTTTACAAGTACAGTGCACGAATTTTCATTAGCAACATTCATACATTTGTACTTATATACTTCTAATATTGTAGGATTACGCATTTTTATTTTTAAAGTTACCGAAAAAGTTTAAGTATCCCATGCACACACATTAAGCAAGTTCATTTTAGAGCTATTAAGAAAAGAGAAATGAATCATGAGTCTGTATACCGTACCACAACCCCACCACCTCATCTTGGCATTGCTATCCGTCGGCACGGCACAGAGCTCATCAACATGACATAAAACGACAGGGAGTGAGAAAAGGGTAAAACCGAGGGCGAATCACACAGTAAACATTACAACGTGAAATGCGAGGAATGTCACTTTTCCGTGTCTCCTGTCTGGTTTAGGGATATATATGTGTGTAAGAACATTAGACCAAAAAATTCGCTCTCGATGCTTTGCTCCCTACTTTACAGCACAGAGAATAAGTAAATTAAAACGAGGACGTGAAAAAAGTGTTGCTTGAATTTTACTCAAAGAAGCAAACAGCCACTGCTGTCTGGTGCGACAACTTTTTAAATCTCCAGATGAGTTGTAAAAAAAATTAGAACCGGATGACGATTATGTAGGCGACGGCGAGGGTGTGTGGGATGGGTTCTTCCAGAAAAAAACTGAAAATGTGATTTTTCGTTAATAGTCTAATGTCCTATGGATTACGTGAGGGGTGGGAATGAGAAAAATGGAACATTAACATTAGACGGAGGGGGAAGATTCAATTAAAAGTTTTATACCTAAAAAGGTTTTAAAAAAAAGTAAGAATGGGAGAACAGGATAAGATGCAGTTTTTATTTAAATTAAAAAGGGAAGTTGAACTACTGCTTTGAAGCCATTCTGGAACATCGGCACAGAATTATATGTTTCCGGTTTATGCAATAATTTGAATGCTGCTAAATGAGGCTTTAATGAAGTTCGATAAATTATATTTTAAATTGCTAGCTTGTAAGTACTTAGCTCATAGTAATAAAAACGTTTTACACTTGATAGAAATAATAGGATCTTTGACACAATTTGTATCTCTAAGCGAAAGCACAATGAACCCATGTTTTATGTCCACCGCACCTTGAGCCGGGGTAGCATGCTTCCACAATATTTTGACTGAGACACCAGTCCCTCAACTCTGTACAATGGTTCCTTAAATGGTTCAAAAGTAAACGTGTGTATACTTATGGTCCATTGTTGGTAGCAAAGGTTCTGTAGTACTTAGACTTGACTGAACTGGAGGAAAGCTTTTTTGATTTATGATACCTGGGAGTTGTACACGACACATCAAAGGTATTTCCTTGATAATGCCAGGAAGTAGATGAGTGACACGACCCCGCAAGGGCATTCACTGAAATTGGTTGTCCATATTTACTGTAAAAGTCTGTGGCATAAGTGTGAAGTCCTCGTACCATCGATCCTCGTAGGCAAATACAACCTCCAGGTGCCGCAGTGCAGTAGCTACCAAGCGAGATTTGAACATTCATTTTAGCATTGAAGAACAATAATAAGCTGATTACATATGTATTTGCGTTTCTTTGTTATGAGGGTGTACCTAGATCTCTTTACTTGACGCCCGTAGCACGTATCACGGATATTCGATAAGGCACTCGCACCATCATAGGGGCTGTTACCACGAGGGTCAAAGTGCTCTCCTTTCAAACGAATTTTACCAGTTTCATGCATTGCCAAGATCCTGCATGCATAATCTTTTGCAACTGCATCANCTGTTACCACGAGGGTCAAAGTGCTCTCCTTTCAAACGAATTTTACCAGTTTCATGCATTGCCAAGATCCTGCATGCATAATCTTTTGCAACTGCATCATTGCAGGTTCCTGTACAATGATACATGTAGTGTGGTGTTAGTTTGGAGCATTCAAAATTACATAATTTTGCACTGATGATAAATGTTAGATTGAAATTTCGGTTGTACCGCATGATGCTGTGCATTTATTGCTGGAATAGCAACAGCGCACATTGTTCTGATAGTTTGGGCAGCGGTTCGATATATAAGCACCACCTTCGCAACAGTCTGATTGAATGCATTCCCCAGCTGGTTTACCCAGCCCTGTTGTTGTATAACATGTCTGGATTCCACCTGGGAATGTCCCTCCTGGAAATGTTTGCCCTAAATTGGGACAGAATGTGCAAATATATAATTTTAAACCAATACCTCAAATTGGTTACTGGAAATACGGGATATTATTGTTCCTTAATAATTTTGCAACTTCTACCATTTACACAGGAAACCAAAGCCACTGCAAGTAAAAATGCTTTCATATTGTTATCGGTTCGGGAGGAAACTGAGGGAACTTGATTGTGCAAGTGCAAAATGCACACTGAGCGAATCAACAGAATACTCTGCTGGTTTTATATAATACGTATTTGCATAAACGGAATTCGATTTGGGTAACAAGTATGTCATGTAATATTCAACATTTGGATTAAGTTAAAATTGTCCAATAATTACAACGTTGTGAACAAGTTGATAAGACTGGCAACGATATTTTGTTCCGAGGAATTTAGTATGTTGATAGTTGCTTTAATCCAAACAAACAAAACACTCGAAATCTGAGTACAATTATTATTAGCAACACAACTGTTATGACCACTTTTAGAGAGTTTAGGAAATACGGGGACGTGATTTGGTGTTTGGAACGATATGTAAATATTTACAGTGCAAGTGCAATTGATTAAAATAGCTTGTGGTTCCTTATTATTATGTCATTGTAACGAAAGTTTGCAGCGAGAATTTCCACCCATTTTCATTGAAATTAAACACATAATGCGTATGTACATTGAATCATTGCAGTGGCAGTAACTGGAATTCCATCCAATGAGTCAGAGCTTCAACTGTTCCGTGTTTTACAACGTGCCAATCTGCTCAGCTACTTTGACATGATGATAGAACTTGGAGGCGATGACGTTCAACAATTGTGTGAAGCTGGAGAGGCTGAGTTTCTTGAGATTATGGCTTTGATTGGAATGGCTACAAAACCGTTACATGTGCGACGACTACAAAAAGCATTGCAAGAGTGGATGACGCAACCAAGTAAGTTAAATTGGATTTTTACATAGGGTCCTATATTGGAAAACTATTTTTTACGTTTATGATAACTCGGGTTGATATCCCTCTTTCCGCTGCTGAAACGTCAAGTACAGCACATTTAATTGACAGTAATGTCATGTTAATTCTGTCATGATTATTCCTTAGGTCTTTTCCAATCACCCGTCTTACCTCCAGGTTACCAAAACTATGGGGTCTCCCACGTTGATCGAACGATTAGCCACACTCAATACGCATCATCAATTGCTTGTAGTAATTCATCCGGACATCTTCCTCATCATCCACTTCCAGTCATCCCCATCCCACATCTAATTTCTCATAATCCTATTTCACCATACCCAGCCCACAATGCCCCATCCACGCACTCCCTGGAAGGAAACCAGTCTTCAAATGATACTTCAAAGGGATCTCTTCAGAAAAATTTTAAGCTTTTTGAACGCTCCAGCTCAAGCCCACTATCAAATGGGACCACATCTGCTGCCGGATTTCAACCCACGTATCTACCTTCCCAACAAAGATCATCCTCAATTCCAATTGTCGTTTCCACAAACGGACCACCGTCTTACTCTAACGGACAAGGACAAAGTGGCAACTTGAGCAGTTCCGATCTCTACCAAAGCTGTCCAAGTCCCAGTGGAAGTACTGCCAGTAGTAGTAGCACAGTCAGCATCAAAAGTCATCATCATCATCATCTCTATAATTCTCCATCCCCACTGGAAAATTCTCCACGCAGTCCGTCTTCCACGAGTGAAAGTGGCCGAAGTAATAAACATGACGAGTGCAGCACTTCAAGTGAATTAGAAATTGCATCACCAGCAACAACTCTGTCTGACCATAGCAATAGCACCACACAAACCCATGATAATTCATCTGGGACAACAACAACGAGGGTTGCTAGCCGGAGTAGCAGTTGTGGTGGCAGTGAGCCAAGCAGCCCTGCTGCATCAGTTCCATCCAAAGGAATAATATCACAAGCCCCAGACTCCCCACGTCCTTCCACGGAATCCGTAACTAATCGTATGATTCCAAGCCGTAATAATTCAGTCACAGGCTCTGCGTCCTCATCCCACGATTTCTCTTCCCTGCAAGACCATGAAATACAAAAATTAGCCGAAACAGCGATGCATCTTGTTCGATCCCTTCCACCGAATGTGAAAGAACCGAAATTTTCCAAAAAGATAGAAACATCATCTTACGAGGTACGGAATGCACGGTCATGTAAACTGACAAACAAATCAATTTTATTCATGCTTTAAAAACTGACCATTCCTTAGCCTCCAGTCACATTATGCATGATGGCATTCGCAGGGGCATTATTGAATTTGAAACGATCAACCCTGGGCAATACATTCTCACAGAGGGTTTCTCATACTCACAAGATTATGCTCTCAATGATATTAGAATAAACTGCTTATGCGGCAAACTGAGCGGATGAAATGCATCTGTGCATGTGTTTAAATGCATTGGGTCAGCTCATATCATAATTTCCCTCTGACTGTTACTGTTAGTCTATTACATTTTCAGGGTGGAACAGTTTACGTCAAATGTAAAATACATGCATTATATTCCATCATTTTCATCATTTCCCAACATTTTATACTCTATCGGCCAATAAATTCCGCGTGATGCGTATCTTAATGTGGCACAGCAAGAAGGTCTCCGACATGGAACCCTCTACGAGCAATATCGTTTCATTCTTGGAAAATATGCTTTTTTATCGCTCCCTGTCCCTGCATGATTTCTTTAATCTATTTTACTATTTTTTCCCACTGTCAGTATGTGATGCGGTTGGATGAAGATGACCCTAGGAAAATGGATGAGATCCGGAGGCTCTCTGCAATATTTGGGAGAAGTTCGGCAGAGCACCAAAAACGAAGTAAGAGTAGTAATGGAAGCGGCAGTAGTAGTCACTCGTCAAATAAGCCCGTTTCTGTATTGGAGCTGGCTATGAATGAAGCTGCAGCTCAGCTGTGTAAACATGTACCAGCGTTCTTAACAAAACGGGATGAAATGTTTAACTTGTCTCGACAAGTTATTCGAGATTCTGGCCTGCCGTACGCAGTCATTTGTGCCAACTCCAATTTACCAGGATCCTTTATGAACGGGGCTGGCAGTGGAAATGCAGACGTTGTGGAGAGAAACAAGGCGAGGCTTCATGAGCTAAGGAATTCTTCGGCACATGAAGAAAGAATTAGTTCCGAGTTTGCTGCTGCCTGCAAGAAAATCAAGTTGGACATCCAGGGTATTGATGTAGTACAGGTAATTATGTCACTTTATCTCTCACAATCAGATGAGTACACTGTTGTACCTGTTTACTAACTAGAAGCGGGCGCATTCATCCGGTTTATCAAATAGGAAAACGAGGCAGGCAATATCATGAAAGTTGGGAAGTGTCTGATAATTAAATGTATTTATAACTTAATAGGACACCAATAACGGTTCGCATTCGAGGAAAAACGCGACAGTTTCTGATAATGGCATGCATATTACCGAAATCCGCAACATTCCCCCGAGAAAATCGCCTCCAAAGGAAAACATCGTGACTACAACAGCATTAAAGGTAGGCTGCGCACTGGCGAATCTTGAGTTGACAAAATTTTGAGTTACCCCATCCACCACAAGTCTGGTTACCTCAACTTTAGCTAACTTGTTTCGTTTATCGCTTCTTTCTTAGAGAATGGCCCTTGTAGCTCAAGAGTACCGTAGGAACAACCCCAAGTCATCCTGTAGCCTTCAAACGTAGCTAAACTCGACATTCGATTCAGCAATGGCATGGCCCAGCAGGAAGGAGGAAGCATTTGACAATTATGAAAATGGGTAACTACGAAATAGCCACCGTCAAATGATTTTACATAGACTGTGACTGTAATAAAAGTGCAATGGCTCCGGTGAAAGCATGAACAAATATGTGATTATAACTAACTAGATATACCTGTCATTGTCATTCTAGAATTGAATAGACTAATTGGCGTATTTTGTCAAAATGTGAATGTGTAAGTGTAATAGTAGAAATGTAAGGGAAATGTACAAGAATATGTAGTTACGTAATTTCATAAGTAAGTAAGTATAATATGCTTAATACTCGTAGAATACTCGATGATGGAAGACAAATTAAACTATTGGACTGCGTAAATGAAACGTCTATTTTGTAGTAGTGACTGGTACAATGAGGGTGGTGAAAAATGTATTTAATTTAGGAATAGTAAATATTGATATTACATATTAAGCAGTATTATATACTTTTTCTACACTTGTGTCACAAACAAGGTCAATATTATAACGACCCCATAAATCATAAGGAGCGCTATATAGTGTATTTTTAATAAATACTGGATATATGGAAATTTTAGTTTTGTCACATTTTATAAATTTCGTATATAATAAATTCGTAAAATCGAAACAGCAAGATATTCTACTTTCACTGCATGAAAATATTGTTTCATGTATTCATTTCTAATTTATGCATACACGAAAATTAAACAGACTCAAGAAATAGATTTTTTATTCATGATCAGCTCAAATGAATTCACACTATTCTCAAAAATGCATCCATCTCATAAAAACGTTACAAAATCTCCATCCCACTAGCACACATAATAAATGAAATGGATTGAGGTCATAAAAACCGTTTAATAAATTCATCTCAAATTTCTCACGTGGATGTGATCCATTAGCGGCTTATTCTGATGACATGTAAATGTATGCAGAAAAACTTGTAAAAATTTAATTTCTGGAAAAAAAGTTATAAAATAAAAAAATCTTTCTATTCTTCACATGCATTTTTATCACTTTACCTCATATCCATTCGCCAATGGGGTCTTTTCAATACCATGCATCAGCTGCCCCTTTGCTCAGTCACCCCTCCGAACCAAATGCACGCTTTTGTTAAACTTTTGTCTTCCTTTGTGTTTGCATCCCACCCTACAGCCACTGGCACTCCATACTTCAGATACGACAATAGTAATTTGAATTCAAAAAAGCACAAATTAATATACTAAAAAAATCCCGTATCATGCAATTTTTTAAACATTTTTTAACTTCTTCATAAAACTTCAGCTACTGCTTCGTCATATAAAGATTTCTGAGGACGAGATTACGATCTGATCTTTTCATATTCTAAAAACGACCCATTAATGTTTCGTCCTTCTGTGCATCATCCTGACACCATCAATCCCACACCGTTACTTTATCCAGTCGACACAGTTGTAGATACTCCTTTATAATGGACTGAATGAAACTTGAGTGATAACATTTTCTATGCATCGTCATGAATTGTACTATTCAGTAAGCTGGGTTGATTGTTCCTTCGAATTCAGAACTGGTGGGAGAAAGGGGTTGTGAATTGGTTAGCCATGTCCATTACCATATAAGAAATCCACTACAACGCACCGGAAGGTTTTTTATTGTGTTGTTAAGATTTTTTTTTATAAAAAACGTAATTTTTATAGACTACGGGGTAAGATAAGTATTTCAGAGCACTGGAAAGTTTTTCGCTTCTTTTATTCAGATTTTTAATTTTTTACGGAGTGTGGGTAAGACTTTGAAATGAAGCTCACTTTTTGGACTCCCCTCCTATACGAAAGGCAAAAAATGTAAAGCACTGGCTATAGCGGTGCCTTGTGCCTTGCTAACAAAACATTTGCGAGCGTCCGCGCGCGGAGAAACTATATTGTTCCTTCGAACTGGTGGGAGAAAGGGGTTGTGAATTGGTTAGCCATGTCCATTACCATAAGAAATCCACTACAACGCACCGGAAGGTTTTTTATTCTGTTGTTAAGATTTTTTTTTATAAAAAACGTAATTTTTATAGACCACGGGGTAAGATAAGTATTCCAGTGCACTGGGAAGTTTTTCGCTTCTTTTATTCAGGTTTTTAATTTTTTACGGAGTGTGGGTAAGACTTTGAAATGAAGCTCACTTTTTGGACTCCCCTCCTATACGAAAGGCAAAAAATGTAAAGCACTGGCTATAGCGGTGCCTTGCTAACAAAACATTTGCGAGCGTCCGCGCGCGGAGAAACTATCTAAAAATTAATACTCAAGATTTGTGTAGTATCTTTTAAAGAAATGTGAAGTATTCAGCTTCAATTTACAAACTTACATAAATGGTTCTGTCAAGAAGCTTTCAGTGAAAGTGTGGTATGATATAGTGCATCCAGCCAGACTATATGTGAACAGACTATTAATGCCCTCAAAACGCAGGCGATACAAAAGCATCCTGCTGTTTGCACATAAAATGCTGAAAACTCTTATCTTCAGCGCAAAATTGAGAACAACTTGTTGCGTTTAGCTATGTAGAAATGCGTAAAGTTGTTTGAACGCTTAATAAAGGTGGACGTTAAATACCCTACATGAAACTTACAATAATGCTTTTACAGAAAAAGCCGCATTGTGAAGCCGCTATGCACACAACGGAACACCCTACCCGTTTGTCCAGATACGTCTGTCTGTAGTACATAAACGCGGTACACGTCAAATGGCGAGATATGAAGTGAAAAGAGTATTTGAAGGTTTTCCAGCTTTTTAATTTTTTGATGTCTTTCTAGACTGCCAAGTTAATTCGCTTTGGACATTCCTACTCGTATTATCACACATTTTACATGTCACTTTATGCACACCCGTACATCATGTGAGTCCATGAATCCAACTGAGATTCTAGGAATTGAAATGGAATTTCCTATTATAAACATATATAAAATCGTAATCTGTTTATACCCTTTGCATGACAGCCGTTTTGCATTTTGAAGGTAAAAATTGACTCTTTTTAAGTTCTTAAGGTCTTCCGAACACCCTTTTTCTCTCTTTCAGGCGTCCTATACAATTTTTCAAGTTTTTGAGCCATAAATACTAAAAAAAGCGCAATTGAGCATGATTTCGTAAATTTTGTTCTCTCAAGGTGGTTTTCCCATTTAAGTACAAATATGTAATGTATAAATTCTTGATTCCGTGATAGATGCGAGGAAAAAACTTTTGTACGTATTTTTAATTTATAGAAGTTTATGCTGACCACTGGAGGATGCAGTTTTGTATGCATATGCACAAATCAGAATCTTTCATAAAATAAAACTAACCATGAACAATCCATCAACGTAAACAATACAACATAGCCAAGTGAAAAATAGCTGAAAAATATGAAAACTTCACGTAAATTTCTAATCAACTCCGCTACGCATGTAAGTGCAATAATATGTACAAAAAATCCACATACCATATTTTTCTACATAATTTCCGGGGATCTTAATTTTTGCTGTAGCATACCACACATCATGGCTAGTCCCATTACAAAAAATGTAAAATATATCTATTAAACGTCACTGGGGTAGTGTATTCGCTATCTCCTCACCTTGCTGGGTTCTCCATATAGCACAAACATTTTCAAGAATTACGAGCGTGGTTTCCTTTTTTTCCTGCAAGTCAACATCATTATGCACACCATTACGTAAAATGTTGTACAATACAACATACCATCACCACCAATTTACGGAGCAAAAAATGGAAAAGAAATCTCTTGAGAGCTTCTACATATTTTTTTCATTTTCAAGGATATATCGTTACGCTGATGTGATGATGATACAGAATTTTTTAAACACACGATAAAAGTATATACATGTTGGTTCGTGAAGAAGTCTTCAAAATGGTAATAAGGTACGTATACATAAAATACACACGTGGAAAACGCTTGTGTAGTTTTTTATGTCCAGCTAGCAAAAAATCCCATCACAATACGTGCCTACTTCTATATAGCAATTGCCGTTGCACTCAACTCCACTGGGGAAGAAAACACAAAAGTTCCCATCTCGAATCCTTCTCACTAACCATTCCACTGTGACTGTACTGTACTGGGTAAGGCTAGTTGTTTTGTTATATCATCCTCTGCATTCTACACTCACTCAAGTATATTCAGCCTTACACTATTCTCTTCAAGTCAGAAGCTGGTCAAGACGAAATAAAAAAGTAAAAAAAAATCACATGAAGGTTGCCATTGATTTTTCCCAGACAGCTTCCAGCCAACTGCAACTTTTTTTCTAGTTATCGTCTTTGTTTCACAAGTGCAGTTGTACGTGGTTCCACTCCACATCTTGATTGTAAACTGTTACGTAGGTATAGCATTCACATGATTAACAAAAAACATCGCATTTGCATTCCATTTCAGAATTTTCAAGCTGAATTGACGATAAAGCGGTCAACACTAGACAAGGAAAAACCGCACTCGCTCCGCTCCTTGCAGAAAAGTCTAGCAAATAAAAATGTTCTCTGGATAAAAATGGTTAAGAATAAAAAAATATATCCGTAAAACATAAACTCCTTCGTTAGGAGAAGAAAAATAGCAAAAATGGTATATTTAAATGTTAAGTTAGATGCCTACTTTCTTGCATATTCATTTTAAATGTATATTAGTTGAATTGTGTAACATGACACGACTAAAAAAACTGTTCAATGTAGACCTGACTTAGGCTTACATCACACTGCAAATAATGTACTATTTTTTCTCTTGAAAAAAAATTCTCAAAAAAATTAAACTCGTTCGTCAACTGATGATGGGATGTCTATGTCGGGCATGACTTGTGCATATGTGAATTTTTTTCCTATGCATTTACGATGCACAGACAAGATTAAATGAAACCCCCTTTAATTCAAGTTGGAAAACCCAGCAATGTGAGTTACACACACAAAAGCCACCTAGTTCATTTGTATAATGTGGCATATGCAGGTACCAATACACTTGATAAAAACGCAGGACTTCTTATTTTTTAAGATGAGTTTATATTGACTTTTTTCATTCGTCAGGCAGCTTTTTTTCTTCAATAGAATAAACCCCAGCAAATACTCCTACTTTCAGTACATATTTGACTGTGATATACATATCTACACCACAACTAGTGGGAAAGCAACAGCAGGGGCACATCTATCAAGCAAGATTGGGGAAAAACAAAATTACTTTTCCCCTTCTCCCTTTTTTGCTTCACTAACCAAAACCCAAGTCTTGTCGCTACTTCAAGTTGAAGTTGGTTTTTTGTGTCCACTTCTACTGCATTTTGATTAAGGCGATGGTCACTTCTACGTTCATTCATAGCACAGTATTAGCAATCGTATAAAATGATATTAAGACTGGGGACGAGGACGGGGACGACGGGAAGAACAAAAAAGTCGACAAAAAATTACATCAAGATTGGCCAAGACTAAAAACGAAAGAACTGACCAACTAGTTTGATCAAAGGAAAAAATCAACCAAGCTAAAAGCCAAAGTGATGCGAGAAGCAACAGTGCTGTCGTGTAAACTGCTTCCCGTCCATGGAGGCTACGACATCGAGTAGCTACAGCCTGTAGATCACCAACTACCTATTTATATAAGAGAAAAAGGGTATGTAAGGGTTGATCTATATAAATTATTATCATTGCGGTATCCAGTAAGGGTTAGAAGTAGGGTTAGTTTAGTGCAATTATGTCAATACTGACTGTAGGGGAGAACTGACTTTTCTACAGCGGTACCATTATTTAATTGTTTGGCTACTTGCAAAATGCAAACAGACAGCCGTAGAATATGCAATCAGGAAATGCACACGCGCGTTTGGCATTACTGGAAAGAGTAATAACATCTTAAATTGTTAGAAAGGATTGTACGCAAAGAATACTACTACCCATATATGAACGGGAACGTAATCTCATTTTCTGTAACAAACTGAAGAGGAGGACGATTGCCAAATTTTTCATAAAACCTCACATCATAATATGTCCTTGCACATCCATAGTCCGTGTCAGTCGGTATCCTATTATTATAACAGGACAACAGGTAGAGGAGATTCATATACTGTTAGGCGGGGGAGTGGTGAGTGCGTGATACAATTTAATTAGAACAAAAATGTCAGTGACTGACTGTAACCAATTCTACAGATATGACACAGGGCTGAACCCGATGTTTTTATGATTACAAGATTACAACTGCATTTACTGCTGGAAATGTCAATTCTTAGGGTATTTGTAAAGCATGATCTTTTCGACTCTTCCTTTCTCTCTTCCTATCAAAAACATTATTATTGTGAAACAAGCCAGCAACATGCAACAACGCAGTCCTTTCGGATTGTTTGGCGTTTGACTATATATCTCATTGAGGCATGATATGAGATTTTCGGTTTATTATGGCAAATAATGAAAAATATCCCGAATCAAATATGGGATTTAGAGTTAGAGTTAGAGTACATAATAATAATACGATTACTTTCGGAAATGAAAAAATGTAGTAGTAGCTTCGCTTGGTGTTGTTTATGTGGGTGCCTCCAAATATAAGGGTCTTAGCTTCGTATGAAGGGTCTGAGGGGACAAACATTTATATTATTCGCGTTGATTCATTCTCAGCATAATATTGTGATTTGAAAAAGCAGCCTTTAGAAATAAAGGATAACGGAGAACAAGGTTAACGTAAAGTACTGCTACTCTGTCGGTACTCTGAAATTGGGAAAGAATTTCCATTCCAACCATCCAACAGAGAATACGACACAGTTCAATGTATCAGCCGGCTAAAATGATGGTGTTCCCTGGAAATCAATTTATGAGGTACATAGATATGTAGGATATACGAACTACGAAGTTCCTTTCATTTTTGAGGTAAAAAAGCTTTTAGTTCACACTTTGTGTTAAAATGAAAATAATCAAATCGATCCGTTTCTTTGTTTGACTAAATTTGATTCTCGTACTTTTCACCAACTACTCCTAATTTTTCATTTATTCTTCAAAAGCCACTTCTGAGCAAAACAACGGAAACTTTGGTCATTAATAACAGGATTT
>JAANSN010002311.1:0-24960 GCA_036850665.1 Dicranocentrus wangi | reverse complement strand
TTCCCCTATACCAGTTTTTCCCCCATGACTGTTTTCCCCCAAATAAGATTCCCCACACCTGCTCGCTGTAACCAATTTCTGTTTCCCTTCCATTGCTTTTGAGCACAATTTTATGTATATTATAATCATAATCATATTATACCATAATCTTCATGTCCTAACAATCTAACATAAATATTTTGGTAAACAGTTTTAGTATACACCTACGTTTTATATGAAATCGAAATAGAGAAATCTGAAAAAATAAAACGGCAACTTCATAACAATGAAAATTTTTACTTGAGTTGTTTGAATGTTAGGTTATGAAGTGATTCAAAATATGTGAAGCTAAATGCTTTAGCTTAGCTTAATTGAATTGTCACCCAATTTTGAAGCTTTGGACCAAAACGTTATTCGGGAACAAAGTTGCCCGGTCGGAACGTGGTATAAATATGTGCTAAGTGCAACCTTCGTGCGTAGTTTCTGAAGGATGCAGAATGGGAACACCTTAGTCATTGTACTTGATAAATCATTGACTTAAAACTTGCGAAAATATTTATGTGTGGACTTTGAAGAGATCTATCGGCTGGATTATGATTGGGATTAGATTACATAGCTCGAAATGGATTTAGGTATTCTTCATACATGTATGACTTCAGAAAACTGATTTCTGAGTAAAGTTGGTTACAGCGAGCAGGTGTGGGGAATCTTACTTGGGGGAAAACAGTCATGGGGGAAAAACTAGTATAGGGAAACTGGTACGAGGGAAATGGCTTGGGGGAAAATAGGCGTGGGAGAAAACTGGCATGGGGGGAAAATGGTATAGGGGAAAACTGGTGTGGGGGAAAAAGACCCTTGGGGGAAACGGGCCGGTAACGATACGAAGTTCTGATTTGGTGAAAGCCACATTCGGAGGAAGTGGCAGGAAGGAATACACACAATATCTCTGTTTCGCATATTATGTATGTAGCGATGCGGTTAGGTATATACAACCAGAAAATATCTGTACTTGGGTAAATAACATCTGCCGTTAAGACTCATACCAAAAACTAAATGTATGATGTATGACTATGACTAAATGTATGTTCTTAAAACAGATCGCTGTGCTCGGGATAGCCGATTCTACAGCTTATAGGTACTGATTCTCCGTAAATTGACAATCTAGTAGCTTTTCTTAAATTAAACATGTAATGGCTCCGGGAATCGTATTTCTATAAAAACAGACAACGTTTAGATATATCTACATTCTTTTGGCAAAAATGGTAAATTCCTTGTATCGCATATCGCTGACAGAAATATGCGTGACTGAAATCACAAGGAACGCTTTTTTCAGTCCTCATAATTACCGAAACAAGCTTCATCAAATCAAATCGAGTTGGAATATTTTTATTTAAATTATGCTTTTAGTGATTTGTAAACGTGTGAATTATTTGTTGCAAAGTAAATAGAATAATAATAATAACCCAATTTTCAGTCCACGTTTATCCCATCAAGAAAGCATTGTAAAATACGGAAACATCTTTTTCATCATGAAATATAGTTTCTCTCATTCCAATGATAAAGATGGCACAGAGCTAAGACTTCCTTGTACGCAGTTCGTGAAATGGGAAAAATGTGGGTCAAGCCGAACGAAAATATCATTCACCGACTACCAACTACGTAACAGCAAATCCATTTCCGACTCGGAAATAGCCAGATTTAGTTGGACAGTTACATTCTCAACAAGGTTTGGAAGCAAAGGCAAACGCGAGCCCACCCTTTGTCGTAAATAACAATAGTTGTTTGTAAGCAAGACTGTATAGTGTCAGGTAAATTGTGATCTACAATTTAATTGAGCAATTAAATCATTTAGACGCTTCAGTTTCTCGTCTGATACAATTTCCAACCCTGTGAACCGACAGATTTTTTGAGCAAAGGTTTGCTATAGGTAAGTAAGGCATGAAACAACTAGTGACATTTCGTGACAGTGTGAATTAAATTCTCCGCAGGCAGTTGGGTGTGTGATAGTGAGGATGATCTTTCCGATCGACGATGAGTCATTACTATCATTGGCACAATGGCACAATACATATGCTCATGTACATCTCAGCACGCTTCAAGTTTTACGGAATATGACTCATACCAGTTTTGCTGGGTATGCATTGAGACTATATACCCGGACATATATAATGTAGGTACTATCGCTTTTATTAATTTTGGCAAACATGCCACTTTTGCTTAATAGGCACGTTCATGTTGTTCATCTCATCTAGTGTATTTTCACTTTTATTAATGTGTACAGTGCGTACCTATATTATCTTGCTTAACCCGCATTGTTCATTTAAGTCAACGTGCTTCTAATTTTCTTATATATTAATGGTCCTCACGGTCACCTGCCCACACCCTGGATAGCATATACGCATATGCTTTTGACGCTGTATCACTTTACTAAATGGTCCATTCCAATATTCTTCAGCGCCATTGAGCAACGCTTCGGGTGTGTATAGGTCAATCGTGAAGAGTAAATCTAATATCCCCAAGCTTGCATATTTTGTCGTAGAGAGTGAATCTTTGCTAAAAGAAGGAAGTCCAAGGCTGGACGAGAAGAATACATCTCCAATCTATTCTTCATGTGGGGATGTTTCAAGACGCATTTTAGGCTTGTCAGTTTTCCACGTGCCAAAGTGCCAACAAGTTGGGTGTCCTATTCGTTCTGCATTACTATCGCATCGTAAGCATTATAAACATCGTAACATTAATCGCTCTTATTGTGGAATTTATGTAGGTTCGTACTACATTTGTTACGTGCATCGTTTCGTTTTATTCCTTTTCTGTGCTTTTGTTAATAGTAGATTGGCCATACGCATAAATAGAATATACACTACATAATATTTCCATTGCAAACAGTTGTGTAGTTAATCATTGTTGGTGGCATTAAAATCTAATACATAGTGTGCAAATAAGTGCAGTGTCAGTGCACAGAAAATCCTGTGGTAATTATGTGATCACCATCTTTCCCCGCATAGCCACTGATTCCGCCGAGCAACAAAATTCGATTCATATCATTCCCATATCTATAACCTTATCGTACTATATACACATTGGTCAGATTGTTCCACGCAGCTACGTCAACATCCGCTCTGACTATACGCCCAAAAAAGGCACTCTCATTTATATAGACTCTTTTATATATCTCATATCTCATACTGAGGAAAATTATATATATAAATTCTAGAGAATGCAAGTAGAGTTAGTCATCCTAACTTCCAGATTGACCAGACCGACATTTCGGTGAACATTCTGTTTTTTCTACTTACTTACTGCGAATTTTTGGGTTACCAGCATTATTATGTGATCCAAATCCAAGCACGAATGCATAGTACACCATCTCTTCTCAACGAAGTTCATTTGCTTGGCTAACAAAACTCCAATGACTGAAAAAAAATAAACATGCGTAACCGACTTGTCCTGTCTCGTTGAAGAAACGAACACGAACAAGTGATCAAGCCAATCTATACGTTACATTTGTTTCCTTTCTCTTGCAGATAACAGCGTATCATTCGCTCCAAAGCCATTCATTCATTAGCCAAGCCGGAATTCAATACACTTGAACGGACACAGTGGTTCGGTGAAAGTGGTGTCTAGAGGGTTCTCCACCACTCTGACATAATTTTTGCTTTTGTGAATAGTTTATAACCGAAATATTTCAACAAATATGTCTCATACAGTGACAGTTACTCGCACGACGACTACGTCTACTACACAAGCTGTGCTGCTGAATGTTGGATACCTGAAAACACTACCAGGAATTTTGAAAGTTATTCATGTCGTAAGTTTCGGTTTCCGCATTAAGTTATCAGTTATCAGTAAGCATCCAACGTTTCCTTCGTATATTTCTGTCGAAAATTTCAATACGTAGGCTGATAAATGTATTCAATATTAATTAATGTGTCATTCAACAGGACGTACGCATGCAAAGACAGGAACTTTATTTACCGGTGGTGAATGTGGTGATGACATTTAGTCCTAATTGGCTTCCAGTATATTTCAAAAGGGCCTGCAAAATATTATTGATAACTAAAAATACCACATTTTAATAGGATGCTTGATGCTCCACCATACATATACCCGGAGACATTAAAAAATTTAAAAGCAATTCGAGACATTACTGAACTGAAATGAAAATATAAACAGCGTTTCATTTAAGGACATTGGTGTCGAGTATGTGGAGTAGTGCCAGAATTACGCCTGTGCTAGAAAATCAGATAAATGAATGTACCGACGCGACTCTACGAAGCCTCATTTCATGAAATGAAAAGAAAGCAGAAATCCCAGCTCTCCGACATGGGGAAACGAATTAAGACCTAGTAAGACTGGGAATTGTGGAGTGGAATTCGCATGCATGTCCCGCAGAAATAAAGTAGACAATAACTCTGCCTACGTAACAGTTCCATTTAGAAAGATTTTTGTCTCTTGTCATCGCCACCACGTGTAATACCGCTTTGTAATGAATTCTACGTGTTAGAAAGTGAAACATGTGGGAAAAATGAGGAAGTGGAAGCAGCACAAAGAACCACTCAAAGTACCCAGTTAATCTGAAATACTGCCATAAAGTCTCATAACATAACATAAGATAAATGACTATGACATAATTTTTATATCATAACGACCTGACCCACAAATGTCATCATTATTTCATGTTCTATATAGGTATAAGTTATGCATCATAAACTTAAGCTTAGCCATAAGATTATAAGTATAATGTTTAAAATTATAGAAATGTGTCATGAATTATGGCACTTTTGGTAGCATTATTATGATTTTGTAACTGCCAAATATTTATAACGCGACAAATTAAGTCGTAAAAACTCTGACTTTTATAGATCCTGGGAATAGTCACAGTTGCCCTGCTGGGTCACTATATTGCGTACCACAAAAATCAGTATCTCTACCGACAAGGAGCCAATTACCCACACATTGTGGATCATGCCATATTTATACCAGAGTTATTCTTCCTCCTCATTGCTACCACATGTCTTATAACATCAACCCTTCTTCTCTTCTCTTGTCTCGTGAGCATTGCCACTGCCACCATCATCCCGAAAACAGTGCTGGTAAGTTGGACATTTCCGTTTAAAAAAGCACTCCGCAATCAAATTATCAGCTAACGGAGGGAAGTTGCAAGAGGTGCAGTCTTCATGATGTTATGCTACGGTCTGGACAATGGCATTAGTATGACATGACCTATATATATGGCTAGCCAGTTGTATAAAAGTTGATACCTTTCAGGAAATATTCTACCATGTTGTGGCAACAGTTTTGCTGCTTATCTCTGCAATCATTTATCTGGTAGCTATTGAAGGGGAATTTAAGAGCTCGACCCGAGTAATACGATCATCATATAGCTCGCGATTGGCAGCTGCTGTAAGCACTTTTTCAATATTATCAGCTTTGTTTAATTCTTTTGGTTCCCTTTTTGTTGGTTTTTGGTAAAAAAAATTAACCTGGATTACTGCTTGGTACATTGGACAACTACAACTAACTTGGGATTTTGGGAAATATAATTTACAAGGAATTTACCCTATTTGCCCCGCAAACATTCCTTTTATTTGTTGCCTCTATACATTACCTTCGGTGTGTTATTGAAAGGCGAAATTTCTTTGGAAGTGATGGTGCACCATCTGAACTGCAATTTGAAGTTAAAATATTTATTGCGGTGAGTTTGTAAATAGTTTGTAACATGGTATGGTGGTAAATGTTTATTCAGGCTTTTGCTTGGTTGAGTGAGAAGCATCTTTTCTAATTGTCACTTTTTGTCTAAACTAATTTCAACTATATACCAAATACATGTGTTTGACACAAATGCTTATGTAAGCTTGATATACAAGCCGAAATTACGCAAGGCGTACTAGGTATAGCTATTTTAACGGTTTGAAATTTTTAAAATTCGTTTAGGTTCTTGGACTCATCAACTCAATCTTCTACGGGGTTGCAGTGTTTTTTGCCTTTCGCCACTACAAGTCCGGGTGAAGATAATCCTGCAGTCAGAGCTGAAATTTGGAATATACAAACACCAGACTATACTCGCTTTGCCATAAAGTTTCTTGAGTCTCTTTCAAAAATATGATATTTTATGCTATAAGTACTTACTCCGTAGTGAGTGGCCTTTATGACTGTACAATGCATGATCATGACTTCTCACACTGTGTCAGGTAGTTACTTCAGGATTTATGTATCAATTGTGCCATAATGATGCAGCCAGTGTATATTTAATATTAGCAGCTAGAAGAAAGAAAATGAAAGTTTTTAAAAGATTCTCTACAAATTAAAGGTAGACGTTTGTATAGATGGATGTGAATATTACGAATAACAGATAATGCATGTGTAATAAAACCTAAAGTATTACTCAAAATGCAAGATAAGGTCTTTCAAAAATCTCATTATGCAATGAAGAAAAACTTTGCTTTTAACTCTCTGTTCTTTAAAGTGTCCAGGATCAGCCTAGAATTTAATTGCTACATATTATTACTACATATTGCTATTCCATATTACATTACTTGGTATACGAAAAATACTATATTCGCATCGTGGTGAAAATTATCGATAGAAGGACTTACTGTGGAAAGTAGAAATGCTCTTTAAATATTCTATGCTAAAGTATTAGATTAGAATGATGTATTTCTGTAAGCTTGAGACCCCCGCGTGGTTAAAATTCTAAAAATAAGTGAAATAAAATACGTGGAAAAAACCATAAAGACGCCCATTCCGCCTTTATTCATCATCATCCATGAACATGAATATTGAAATTACATGTTGGTATACAATAAAAAAGTTCAACCGAGGAGGGAGGTAGAATTTATGCTTGAGAGCTTGGGTAAAGAAGACATCAACAAAGAAGGGTTGGATGAGTGCAAGCGTAATAGGATGTTGTTACATATATTCAAGATACATACTTCCGAACTTCGCTGCTTTGCCTATATGGGATTGGAGTTCGGAACAAAAAATATCCCGCGACGGTTCTTCTGAGGCTAAATGTGTATGTGACACATTGGGAATGTTTTACACTTCACACTTACCCATCTTATATATCGTCTTAGCATTCCTCCGAACTAGCTTTGGTTGAAATGACACTAAAATTAGAATCAGTGCTAAGTCATGAAATGCATGCAAGTAAATAAATGTGCAAGTACTGTATATATATTTGTCAATTCCAAACCGTAAAGTTTTATCTTGAGCACTTCCCTACACTACACAATATACAAGTACTTCTCAGGATGGGGATACACCAAATTGCAATGGCATCTCTGCGTTGTTCCACGTATAGCCGGAATATGCGGATAATATATATATGATGCTTTAATTTGAATTCACTATCTCCAAAGATGATATTATACGTTGTGTAGTGCATGATGTCGGTATATGTCTCCAACTTTCCGAACATGACTGATTGTGAGTACAAGTCACACGAATGAAGAAGTTCATATTGTGCTGTATACAAAAGTAGCCTGCACGACACACGAGGGCAGGGGATTCGGGGAAAGATATTATTTGCAGAATAAACGAGAATCGGTATGCTTTCGGAAACACTGTAGCTTATATACTAGACGGGATTCACGTCGATTCATCGTAATAAAACGGAAGCAGTTACACGACCTGAGATTAGTTGCCTAACAGATCTATACAAGATATAATGCACGCGGGATCGCATACAGTAAGATAACAAACTTTTAAAAGAAAGAGCATTGGGTTTTATGTGACCTGCGTGTGAAAAATGAATGGTATCGCTCGATAGCGGGTGTGTAGTGCTAAGCTTCATGTGACCTGAATTTGGTATCCTATTTCGGAGTTTAATTTAACGCTACATAAACACGTTACCTACTTAGTTCTATGAGCTACAGCCCATTCACTACGGCGATCCTACTACTGTCATCCCCACCGGGTTTATTGGTATCAGTGGTATTGCATAGCGCACTGTTTATATGTTCTTCCGTTTATGTTTAGAAAAATATTGAAAGAACCTACTTTTGAAAATTACTGTTAAATTCGTTGTTGTCGTACTCTAAAAGGGAAGGAGAAATTAGTTCAGGGTAGCGCAGCTTCTGAATGCCAGCAGGATTTGGTTAAACTCATTGAAGTATCTGATAATAGCCGCATGTGCTCAACAGCCCAGTGTACCCAAAATTAAGTAAATATTAGTAGAAAATGGCGAGAATTGGTGTTGCCCCCATTACGGCATCCGTAAGACCAATGCCGACCATCGTCAACGTGGAAAGATGTCCGTCTAACATCATTTCAAGTCCAACAGTTATCCGGTACAACACGCAAAGAAGCAGCCCAACTCTTTGGAGGAATTGTTGCCGTTGTAGCAGCACCTGCATCCATATAGATTTTATGAGGAAGGCATCTGGAATTCTGAAACTACTAGAAGCCGTATGTTTCTTCACAGTCATTCATAATTNATTTTATGAGGAAGGCATCTGGAATTCTGAAACTACTAGAAGCCGTATGTTTCTTCACAGTCATTCATAATTCAAATATTAAGTCCTTCACGTTTTTGGTAGCCAGTTCATCGTCCATACATAGAGCAAAATCTGAGTATATGTTTTTTATTTTCGTAAATATTTCATAGATACTTGGAATACTTTGTCAGTTCCTTCTGTTGGAATATGGGTCAGCCTACGCAAACCGACTGGGAGAAAGTTATACCGAGTTTTTAATAGCAGTTTCTTATTGCCTTATATCCACAGTGCTCTTGCTAGCTTGTTACCTCCTGTCAAAAAACACATACATTTTGATACGCTCTTCAATCTATGTAAGCATTATTAAAAGCTGATCTCACGAACAACCTTGTCGGCCGGCACTATGGGCCATCATTCTAATTAATTACTTTTTGGTTTTGTTTTTTTCAGGAAACCGCCTTTAACATAGTTGCCTCCGTTTTGTACTTCTCTTCGTCANTTTTTGTTTTTTCAGGAAACCGCCTTTAACATAGTTGCCTCCGTTTTGTACTTCTCTTCGTCATCATATTTAGCATATGCTTTAATTACAAGGTTGTATGTCGATTACGTTAGAATACCCTACTTTCAAGTGTATCCAGCACTGACAGCTGCCTATGTAAGTTTCGGAAGGTGTAACTTAACGTAGTAACATTTGCCACAAATATTGATGCGTTTTTCTCGTTGTCAGATCCTTGGTTTCGTAGCTGGAATTGTTCATGGAACGGACGGAATCCTGGCTTATCGTAGCATGCAAGGAGGGCGATGAAGTTTGAGCTATGGCATTTGTCGGATCAAACAGGAACTCGACGAGCCAGTATTACATATATTTAATTACATGCGTAAACAATGAGCACGTTAGCAAAACTTGTTACAATTATTATAAACTTTTTTATTGAAATATTTGTCTTTGAAAAGCTGCTAGTAACAATATATCAGATCATACTCCTTATGTTGTACAAAAAGTATACACAACTAAGATCTCATGTTTTGGGGATATTTTTAAAATAGAGGTTATTTATATTAGGGAAAACCTAAAATGATGTCAAAAATTGTGAAACGCTCTTTGCGTATACAGACAGAGCAACTGCATTTTAAATTGTTGATGTGTATAAAATGTTAGAAAATGTAAGGTCAAAAATGAATTTAAAATTATAACAAAAAGATATAACAGAAGTTAAAAAACGTCTTTCAGATAAAACAGCAACTACTTACTGTGAAACATTATTTGTTTTGTGAATTAAATCTTGGGATAAAATGGAAATTATTGGATTAGCCCGTACCTACCAAGCACAACCGTAAGTAATGCCATGCGTACATACATTCCAGCCTCCGCCTGACGGAAGTAAGCTGCCCTTGGGTCGGAATCAAATTCAACACTGATTTCGTCTACACGTGGCAAGGGATGCATGACAATCATACGCTTTTTAGCGAATGTCATGATTTGAGGAGTAATGACGGATTGCCCTTTTGCCTAAAAACCAAATTCCCCTTTATTTGTACTACAAGGAATTACTTTTCAGGGAATTTTAATAAACCTTTCGCTTCTTACCTTCAGATATTCTTGCTCAGATTCAAAGCGCTCACGCTGAATTCTAGTAACATACAAGACATCAGTATCTGGAAGTGCTTCTTGGAGATTCCGGTAAACTTTCTGAAAATCAAATACAAACCACAGAGTAAAAAATTTGCTTAAAACATCCTTGATACAAACTTGTCTAAGAGAGTACGAGTAAACTCGTTTTAGGGTGTCAATTAGCAATAGTAAATGCACTTCTTCACCTGTCGAGTTCCCTTGGACTCCACAAAGTCAGTGACACTTCTCGGCATTTCCAATCCGTCGGGGGAAACATACTGGAGTATCACGTTGTATAATGTTAAAAGCCTGGCAAAATAGTAATCACAATCCAACTTGCTAAAAGTTCATTCATATTCATAAATTCAATATAAACGTATTTTACAATACTTTGCAAGGGAATGAACAGTTCGTCCATGCTTCAAATCCCCAACCATTGTGATGACTAAGCCATTCACAGTACCAATTTCCTCTCGAATCGTAAAAATATCCAGCAATGCTTGAGTGGGATGTTCCCCGGTGCCATCACCAGCGTTTATCACTGGTTTACGGATTTTTGATGCAGCTTTCTATATTATAACATTTTAAAAGTATTTTCATAGAACCAACTTAGGCAAAATGGGATGAAAATAGATTCATTTGTAGAGTAGAACTTACTTCCACAGCGCCTGGTTCAGGATGCCGAAGTACAACCACGTCACTGTAGCCACCCATGACAATGATGGAATCTGAACCCAAAGATAATCACCCTTACAATTAGTAAACCAGCAGAATAATATATGCTTCAATTTCTAATGGAGTTTTGAAGAGTACCTTCAAGTGATTCTCCTTTTTTGACGGAAGACGAAGTTTCATCCATGTGAATAACGGTTCCACCAAGTCGCTGGAATGCGGCAGTAAAACTGCAGCTGGTGCGAGTGCTGACTTCGTAGAACATGGAAGCCATCACTTTACCCTGAAACCATACAAAAAACATATACATAATGTGAACGAAATATCAACACATAAGCACACAAAAACCGTTTACCTTCAAAATCTGGTCCAAGTGCTTATCCTTAAGTACACCCTGTCTAAATGTTTGAGCCAAATTAAAGAGAGCATGGAGATCGTTTTTACTAAACATGCGGGCGTGGACGATATCTTTTCCCACAAGATCCTTCAGAGCCTTATCAGTCAGGGTGCTGCTGATCGCTGGAGATGTCAGCGGCAGTCTCGCATGGGTTGGTCCGGAGGTTGATGTAGCTACAATCCCATTAACTGCGGGAGTATTTTGTGGATAAACTCCAATACTTTGAGCAACCAATGGATCCGTGGAACCCGCCGCAATGGACATAGGAACAGGCGACAAGGAACGACGGGAATGCAGGTAAGAGCGTGAGCTCGGTCGTGGAATAGGACTAATGAGCATGTCGGTTTGCTCTGGAAAATTTCCAGTGAAATACTCATTAAATATTCACTCAAACATATTATGCTACTCTGACTTTTAGAAACCATATAGCTAGCCAACCTGGAAAGGAATCATCGTTAAAACTGCCGCATGAAATAGTCAGCTCCTTGCTCATGTTCTTCCCAATCGGTGTAATCCGTCCATCCATAGGATACGTGAACTGAACATCTTTCCCACTAGATTGGACCTGAAACATGATGATAACCCATCGTTTTTTGAGGTTGGTTTTACGTGCAACATAATAATTTAGTAATATACATTTTGCATCTGACGAAGATTCCATTCCCGAACATCCTGGCCATATCCTGGTGAAACAAGAACTTTCCCATCAACATAGGCTACTTCCCCACGGAGAAAAACTCGGCTTACTGCTCCTCTCAATTTACGACCATTAGGAATCATCGTTAAAACTGCCGCATGAAATAGTCAGCTCCTTGCTCATGTTCTTCCCAATCGGTGTAATCCGTCCATCCATAGGATACGTGAACTGAACCTCTTTCCCACTAGATTGAACCTGAAACATGATGATAACCCATCGTTTTTTGAGATTGGTTTTACGTGCAACATAATAATTTAGTAATATATCTTATGTACATTTTGCATCTGACGAAGATTCCATTCCCGAACATCCTGGCCATATCCTGGTGAAACAAGAACTTTCCCATCAACATAGGCCACTTCCCCACGGAGAAAAACTCGGCTTACTGCTCCTCTCAATTTACGACCATGGAATGGAGTCCATTTGCACTTGGAGAATAGCTTTAGCTCATCTATCAGTCCATTCCTTGTCCATATCAATCTACATCACGATGCAATAATAATTGTATTATAACATGACCACTATAAAACGTGTGTGATCTGAGTGGCAATTTATTCGATAATAGATTATGAGTAGGGATTAGCGTGACAGATAACATGCTCTCATGTGATACGCAAGGCGTTTTAAGCGTCATACCTCAACGTAAGTGTTTGGCTGCTCTGGTAAATTAAATATCCTTCGTGGATTGTGATACAACCGTTTAATAACATCTTCCAGAGTTAACTTGCCCTCGTTAACGGCATTTAAGAAAAGGGGAAGCATCGTTTCCAGTCCGGGATAGCCGGGACATGCCTTTTCCATTGTTTTCTCCTCGATTGTGTGTGGAGCTACAATAGAAATGTTATTCACAACAGGTTAGTTAAAATTGGGCCAATGCCGACCTTTGCCTTTTTGAAAGATAAAAATAAATCACAATCTCACCATGGTCTGATGCAAAAACATCGATATACTCCAAATTTTCCCACAACGCCTTTTGGTCATCTAGATCAGCCAACATGGGCCTCACTTGCCCCTTCCTGTTCCCTAACCATTCTAAATCATCTTTGGAAAAGAATAGGTGATGAGGCGTGACTTCACACGTGATCGGGAAGCCCTGTCAAAAATCAAGGATTAAACTTTGATCTGAATGTTGATCGATTTGGCCAGTGTAGACATCCAATAATTAATCACTACTGAGTCATGTTCATAATAAATTGCTTTTTCCTGATGACAAGCATATTGCCGATTCGTCAGATAGGTTTGAAATATTAAATTTTCAGCTTCCTTGTTTCCCGAAATATTATCATGCAAACACTCATGATGAATGTTTCATGTTTCATAAACACGTACGTAAGAACATACGTATGCAGGAAAAATGGTAATATATAAATTGTCATTAGTTCCGGTTATGGATTCCATCCAATAATACATACCTTCTGTTTAGCAGCCTTGATAAGTTCTATCTCTTCTCTCAATGACACATGACAGATATGGACTGGGCGATTATGGATTGTCGCTACCAATATCGCTGCAGCGCAGGTGCTGCTCTCGGCGTGCACACAAAGTGGCACGTTTGATGGCCAATGAACAAAGTGCTGTTATCCATGAGAAATAGTCAAGTTTTAGGGGATTAAGTTGACAATTCGTAAATCGATTTTAATTTTGTATGAAACATAATGATTGATGAACGAATGCTTCCATACCTTGGTCCACATCGTTATATCGTTCATTTTCAAAGTGGTAAACGTATCATTCAAGTACAACTTCAACCCGGCGACAAGCGTTGAAAGCTCTGGGATATCTTCGCTGTTTTTTTCGGTTCCTCCAACATACAGTGCGTAGTCACATCGAGACCCTTTTTTCGCCAGCTGTATGAATGAGTCGCATATTGACGCTTTGTTTGATGTGAAAATTATTGATTTATTTATAGACAAATCTGACAGGCTGTACCTCTTTAACCATCATTAATGACGTCCTGTCAATAACTGACGGCTGTGTATTGGGCATGGCACATATCATAGTAAATCCACCGGCAAGTGCGGCTGCTGTTGCGGTTGTAAAATCCTCTTTGTGGGTTTGACCTGGCTCTCGAACATGCACGTGTACATCTATCAGTCCATGAATCCTGATGGTATTCCTGGACGATATGCAGTCAATGTGGGGCTTCACTGCAGGGGCTGTTCTGCCCAGTCTACTCAATGCCTATATAAACAATATTATGATAGAATTAAAAAATGCCCACATACAAACAAACTTTACGCATAAACTTCAATTAGGTACTTATGTTGCTCCTACCTCGACCAATAATTTTGCACATTTCACATCAGTGAGGAGTGGGACAGAGTAGTCCACAGCGAGTCGGCGCGTTCGATAGCCATGTGTAAGGAAGGAGGAGACACGTCGGGCCCCACCAGATCGCATGGGCAAATTGATTACTAAATCCAGTTGACGCCGAGCAAGATAGTCTGACAAGTCAATTAACTGCTCTTCATGTCCTTCTTCGCCAATATTCTCAAATGTCCACTCGATCGGCTCAATCTGCAATACAATACGGGAAATCAATAACCATCGATGTTATCGATATTAAGGATCAATATTAAGCCCATTGGAAGTTATTAATTTTAGGTACATGAATACTTCACGCAAAATTCCAAACTTATGCGACAACAACCAATAAGTCCAAATCTGAAACCTCGACTTTGTCCCATGAAATTCCAAACGCAATCAACTATACCTATAGGTGCATAGGTATACATATACCGCGTCACATCTTGTATTGACATTCCATCATAATGTAATTTCTCTCAAATTATCAAATTTGCCACTGCTACCATGTTCATGCGTGTTCTGATAATGCTTGAAATAATACACCACCAAATTACATGCAGATTTGAAGATACGATTGATTTATAAAATTGCCATCAACCTGAACTTGTACCATGTAAACTGTTAACTACTTGTACTGCAGCCCGGTTTTGGACATTTCATTTTTGCATTCTCTCAGTGAGTGAATAAATATCTGTAAGATGTAATCGATGAGTTCATGTCAATTTTTATACATAATTTCTTCCATCTTATAACACACGGTCTGTTCACGCGAAGTGTACTGAAAAATTATATAGGGAATGTTGAAGTATGCATGGTGCGACGCGGTTTGAATGGATGTACGACAAATACATATATAGAATGATTTAGTTAATGATATTTTTTAATAAAATTCGCACATTTTTGCAGAAAGTAAAGTCCATCCAAACAAACACTTGAACTGACATTGAGACTATTGAGAGTTCAGGTTCGGGTTGGGTAATCATCATAGCATATTATGTCATATTACTTGGTGCTTGCATTGTTTTATTTTTTACGGACAAAATTTTAATGAATTTCCGGAATCCATTTTACGATTCGCTGTAGAGGATCAAAGACACTAATTTACGCATCTGCATGATGCATGTCACCGTCCCGTTTGTCACCTGAACTGATACTAGTATCTAAAGCTTCGCATCCATCTATTTCGCCTTCTTCTGTCATCAGCAAATAATCCCTACTAATGGCCCGGTAAATACGTCGACATGAAGTTAAACAATGATTATAACGGTAACATTCAAAGTCAAGGAAAGATGATTGACAAATATTCCAAAGTGAAGGGGTAGCTTGATGTTTGCTTGCGTATTATTATTCATTATTCATTCTTGTGTCAACAAAAAAATGTGGTGAAAACTGAATTTGAGAAAATGTCGCATGGCATGGCCAAGTATTAAAATAATCTAAAAGTGCATTTGTTTTTCTTATTTGTCCATGACGTTAAAAACAATATCGTCAGCGTCGACAGTGTCTGTGCTCAAATTAAAGTTTTTTCATGCAATCGGGATTCGATTGACGTTCATGCTTACCAGACCACCTATGATATATACTGATGATGATTACATGTATGTAATGTAATATGTAGCAGATAAGATAAAAACTTTGTCATGTAATTTTATGAGTGAGCAGACTATGATCCAGCAGATCCAATTGCAAGATACTCAACATTTCGGGGCTCAGTCTAAGTTCTGAGGCATGCTGTACTGTATATATTTTTGTTATTAAAGATATATTTGGATTCGGTAGCCCTCCCCAAATTTTCGTTTACCGAACCGACACCGACATATTCCCTATTTTGGAGTGGTTTGTGCCGTGTATTACCCTGATACAACCATTACAGGCTGTTGTTGATGAAATTTAACTGTTTAGTTGAGAGTTTCAAACACCTGTGTTGTTATTATAATGACGTTACTGATACAACGGGGCAGTAGTGAATCAAAGAACACTATGTTTTCTAGTTGACGCTCCTATAACATATATATGTACTTCGGAATGTTGGAGTTATGTAGTACTAACTCAGTAAATGTGTCGTGCTTGAAGACAGTATTTTAGTAGTTTATATAGTCAAAAAGTTCGATTTTACTTTAAATAAATAGGAAGACTGCAGTAGGCAGTCATCAAATCAAGCACCTGGAACCGTTCCCAGCATTCAAAATCTACCAATATGGGAAACGCATGCTGTCCGGGACAACCTCTTAAAAAGGGGTCACTCGATACCCGACGATCACCAGGCCACGACGAACCCCCTTTAACCCAGGAAGAAGAGGAAGAACAGCGTTTGGAGGATATGCTGCGACAGATGAAGGAGTATCACAAGCAGCGTATAAGACACGAACTGGAAACTGATCCACACACCTTCATCCTAGACAACTTGCTCATGTGCATTCAATTTTTTGACCATTTTGAGAAGTAAGACAGAATTCAAAATACTATTTAATTTATGTGTTAGCACAATCACCGGTAGCTTCATACTTCATTCATATCGGCAGTAAAATGCCTTGCTCAATCCCTACACAGTAGTTTTACACAGACTGTTAAAACAAACATTTTAACTGCTGCACACTGTACTATATATACTCGTTATGCCAAATTCCGTCCGCATACTTATATGAGTAAATTACGAAAAAATCTCAGCTTAGTAGGTATATAGGTACCTCACTCGAGATCAATTATCATTTTGTACATGCACTGGCTGGCAGTTAGGCTACCGGAGGCATTTCCATTTATTTTGTTAGCATTAATAAACTGCAACTGCTTTTACGCCTACACGATAAATTTTCGTGATTCAGTTTTATCAAAGTAGTAAACACGGGAAGCATTAAGTGCATTGCAGTGATAAGGCAATTACTGCTGATACAAAGCAGGAAACAATTTTTTGGTACATGGGCTCATTCTAAAATAGAATTCCTGTCATGATCAATCATTATTTTAAAAGCTTTCACTAATGATTTATACATGTCCTTGTCCTTCAACTGAAAAACTTATCCACACTTTTTAGAGCCCGAGATGCTGCAAATCAATACAAAAATGACATTGAACGGGAAATGACAGAACTTCTAGGCAAAGACCCACGAGAAGGTATGATTCTTGGTGACAGGCGAGTCAAACTTTTGACAGGCATGAGTCACATCCTATCGCAAAAGTACATCTACCAAGGGAAGGTGGCCGAGGAGGAGGAAATAGATTCTTATTATGGAGGAGTACATTTAAAAGATACTTTCATGGCGGAAGGGATAACTCCGTTGGAGTTCACAATGACATGGGAAAACTTGGAGGTTTATGACGAGACTGAAAAGGAGGATCTGAAACATTACTCCGATCCCAAGGGTGCATCCCCTGTCGCCCGTTTCTGCATGGAACAACCGGCGAAGAATATTAATTGTAAATTTGAATACCAAATGGTTCATTAAATTAAATCCCTGGCAGGCAGAAATTGTGAAATGAACAATGATTGTTGATGATGAATTGCAGTTCCCAAAGGGTTTGTTAGGCTTCGTGTTATTGATGATCCGATATTTCTACGACGAAAAATGGACACGCCTAATTATGCCGGCTCTGACGGTGGGTATGCGGGGGAGCCCGTTTATAATAAGGCTTACAGCGATGGGCCGTCAGAAGCATTTAGCGAGTCAGATGGAGCATCAAGTCAATCCATAGAGGATGAAGAAGACAAGGACATGAAGGCCTTTAAAGAAAGTTTAATGAATGCTTCTGCGTTTTCCCTACCTGGGTAAGTTGTACAAAGGTCAATATATAAATCTTTACAAATGCTGGAATTACATCCAATACAGAAGTGACTCCTGTTGTGTGTACTTTCCTGTCACAGGAAAAGCAAACTCTTAAATAAAACTCAGGAAGAACCTGCGCCATCAACATCAGCGGCTGCTTTAGCTATGGCAAATAACAATGCAGGAAGAAAACCACCACCTATTGTCATCCCTCCGCCAAATGTTACAAGCGCTGTGAGCATTCTCATAATAATTCTCATGTATTATACATAAATGAATCCAATAATAAATAGAAATTTAAACTACTACCCAATTTGTAGGATTCGCCACCAAATCTATTAGTACATCCGTCAACGCCACCCTTACTTGGCGCGCATGCAAATCGGTCCCTGGAAAATTTAGGTCTACTTTATCCACATTCCATACCTGGCAGGTGAGTTAGTTTTTGCAACCGGTAAATTAAGGACGTTTAAATTGGAAATCTCCATTGGGTGTATACAATAAAACGTACTTTTGTTTACAGAATACTCAACACAACCCACTCAAGGTCCACTCCAAATCTCGGCGAAGCCAGGGATTCACCAGGAAAAGAAACAAGCTCTGGGTACGCAACTACAAGGTCAGAATAAAGACCTAGACAAGGTCAACTGGGAAACCTTCTCGAAGAATTCCTTTTGTTTTAATACACACCTTGCACTCATTTCTATATAGTACAAGATCCGTGGTTAGCTCTCACGGGAGTGAGCGTGTACGGGACAAGTGGCAAAAGCTGAATCTTAAAAGATTAACCGAGTTCGGGAAGAAATCTAGACACAACCACATACCTCCAGGATGCAGATACGACCCACTTCCCGAAAACTGCTACTGCGAGATTAAGTTTGAGAAAAATTCTATTGATGAGCCAATCGAAGAGGACGACGACGGAAGCGAATCATCCGAAGATGAATTATCATCTACTGATTCGGACAGTGACAGTTTGATTGACTCTGACTCAGAAGAAAAAGCAAAACCAAAGAAAAACGCGGAGGAAGATTACGAAATGAGGTTTTACCTCAACTCTCTTCAAGTATCGTCAAACGCGTGCTCGGAATTTCAGGTGATTGCTCCTAGAATCAGTATACCAGACAGTGCCCTCGCGCATGGAGTGGTACTAGGAACGACTATCCGGTGCCCTATACCATACCAATATCCACAAGAGAACGAGATTGAAGACGTTGGAAGCTACTACGTCACCCACTCATTTACACCTTGCCTGCATAGTAAATCATGGCCGAAAATGCTTGATACACATTTCCGCCTTCAGATCAACCCCATGACTCAAGATGAAATGGACAGTATTCAAGGAGAAAGGTGGCCGTCAAGGGAACAACTCGAAAGAATTGACAAACTTGGCTGTAATGCAATCCCGTTGGGATACCGGTCCATGGACTTCTTCAATGCAGAGCAAATCCTAGAATGGGAACTTAATTTCCATGAATGTGAAGCCAACCTGTTGGACTCATTTAGAAGTTCCCATTGGAGGGCGTACATCTTCTCTGCAATTCTATTCCGAGCTTTTATAGCACCCCTTGGTCCACAAGGAATTGGCCTTGAGCATATACGCAACATTCTATACGACATGTGCCATGAAAACTTTTCGCTATGGAATGACGAGCAGTCTGGGGCCCATCTTAGAATTTTACTAGACAAATTGTTTAAATATCTTAGTAGGTCCCAGTTGCCCAGCTTCTTTGTTCGTGCCAGAAATTTACTGCAAGGGATTCCCCAACAAAATATAAGCTTCGTGCAAGCCCACCTCAAGCAGATTCGCGACAACCTTATTGTGTATATGATATACGCTTTTAGAAACCTTAGGGAAGTTCAAAAAACGGAAATGTCGTATCCGCTACCAAACTTTAAAAAGTTATACTTAATCCTTACGGCACCAGATCAAGATCTACTTCAAATTGTAAGAATATCTCCACATAGCCCTGAGTGGTTTAGTAGTAAGCATATATTGCTTGCAAACACACGAGTCTAAAATGTTTTGTTGTTGTTGCTTATAGAAAAATCCATACTTACAAATGCAGAAGGATCGTGAAGATGAGGAAAAGCGGGCAGAAGAAAGACGAAAATCGAGAAAGAAGTCAAGGAAAAAGCATCCCCATGAGGGAATACTAGAACAAGATGTACTGAATTTAGTCTATTCTCAAATATTATTATATACTATTTTCCTTGTGTTATATTTACTCAAATAAGAGTTTAATATTTTGATTGACGGCTGATTTCAGGAGGTTATAGATAAAGAGTTTTTTACTTCAAACAAAGTTCAGGTGCAAGCCCCAAAACGAGACAAGTATTACATGAAAGTTAGCAAACATTACGATAGATTCCAAAAGCAAATGCAAGACCTAGAAAAGAAAAAGAGACTGAAGGAGCAAGAGGAACTGAAAAACAACCCTGAGCACAGATTGCCTAACATGGAAAGAAGACAATCTATAGATTTAAGGAAACAACCGACAACCCGGGGACGCTTTACAGTTTTCCGTCTTTTACTCGTTATACAGTTTTTCATAGAGCACTTTCGTGTCATGGCCCAGAAAGCGTTAGACATGAAAAGCTACAGTCAAGCCACAATGTATGTTTTGCAAGTAGAAAATTTAAGCGAAATCGTGTACGAAGATAAATTCCAGCACAAACTTTCTCCCTTTGAAGACGACTACCTCGAGGATTGCCGGGTAAGTTATACAAACACATACTGGTGAGAGTGGGCAGACAAATACTCCTACAGAATTAATTATAAAAACGGGCTGTGTAATTTTTTATGCAGCGAGAAACACTGAGACTACGAGCATACTTGGGGAAAGACATGTATCAGTATATTCTATCTCGGTTAATGAAACAAGCACCATCAACACCTGTCAGGCAAACTTCCAATGAGCCACCAAGTCCCACGTCCACCCACTTCCCGACCTTTACCAACAACTGGGACTTGAGAAGGCTGCCTCCCACACCACCATCACCAGATCGGGAAGTGCGGCCACTGGGAAGGAGATTGGAAAAGCCCGATATTGTCAGTAGTTTTAAGTCTTTGACTGTTCAAACTTCGGGGGTGTCACCGTCCCCTCCCCCAGTGCCCAGCTCGTTCCCATCAGAACGGAGAGTGCCGAGGCGGCAGGAATCAATTAAGTTCGTGGGATCCGGATCACCATCGCCAGTGCCTCCAGGGTTAAGAGAACCCACCCCGCCAGCGACTCCACCAAGAACCCCAATTGGGTCTAAAAGACCTCCTTCTAGACAATCGATCAATTTATTTCGAGATAATCTTTCTGACCCCGAAGAGTCCACTGACTTATAAATTAGTAAGAGATAACTAATGTTTATTTAATGTTAATTCACTGCCTTAACCCTGATTTAAAAAATACCTTTCCAATCTTGTAAATATCGTAACCCTAAAACACGATAGACATTAGATATTTATGAATGCACCTTCTCGTTATACGTATATGCATACACGCTTACTTTTCGTTCTAATCATATCTGTATCTTTTATCCTTGTGTATATTATGCCAATGATTAGCATCTGCTCTTGTAAATAATTTGATGGTTTGGCGAATAATAAGATGAATTAGCATAAAACATTCTTACCTTTACTCCGTGTTCCATGTAATAATCTGCAGTGCCCATGCTAGCATATAACTTGTAGCTCATTTTCTGCAACGTCCTTGCGCATTGTAAAAATTCAGACTTGTGCTATGTAAAAACAGTAAAGAGTTAATAAAACTTGAGTTTGTACTGAAAACCGGACCACCACCAGTAACCACACCATCGTAAAGTTTTTACCTTGTAAGTTCCAATGGAAAGGAGAATAGAGCGCTCTGGGATTATGAAACCGGTGCTTATCAAGGCCTTAAGGTATGCATCATACCGACTGTCGCCAAAGCAAGCTACTTCTCCTGTTGATGCCATTTCAACACCAAGCATAACATCCGCACCTAAAAGTTTTACGATATTATAATGTTGCCTGGTTGTCTCAAAGGACGTCATTCATGTCTTTCTGAGCATAAATGTAGTCTACAACACGTTTATATTGTATTACCTGCCAACCGCGAAAAGGAAAATTGTGGAACTTTCACTCCAACTCTACCGCAACCACTCATGACATCCACAGGGTCAACATTATCTCCGACAATGACCTTCGTTGCAACAGCTACAAAGTCATGATCTAGCGTTTTCGACACAAACGGGAAGGAACGGGACACACGCAGGTTGCATTCAATAACTTTCAACTCGTTGTCCTACAGAAGGGAAGCATTATATTTAGTGAAAGTTTATGTCAGCCTCTGTATGTCGGCTTCAAAAGAAGAAATGAGTAGAGTACCTTTGCAATCAGCTGAATATTTAATGGTCCCGTTACCTCCAAACATTTAGCAATGGCATTGACAATACCTTTAATTTTGTTCAGGGTCTGTTGGTTAAGATCCTGTGGTGGAGTCACTAAAGTAGCGTCCCCCGAGTGCACTCCTGCATTCTCAACGTGCTCAGACACAGCCATACACATAATTTCTCCTTCCCTTGCCACCGCATCGATATCAATTTCCTATTTGGTAAAAAAACGGCATTGGAATGAGCTCAACAGGCATCATTTATTGTGGCCAAGTGGCAATATTTCACATTCGCTGAAGTAAAGTACGTAGCATATACCTTTGCTTCCAGGATAAATTTGGAGATAACCACAGGTTTGTCTTTGGTCAGTTTGAGCACAGCTCTTCAAGTATTTTTGCAGATCTTGGGCACTGTGCGCTACCAACATGGCTTTCCCACTTAGAACATACGATGGTCTAACCAAACACGGGTAGCCCACCTCTTGACAGAACTCTTCTGCCGATTCATAACTCGTTAGCTCTTTCCATCTAAAATTGTATTAAAGCATCACTACAGACTACAGAATATATACGTAACTCCCCCTTGATAAATTGCAAAGTTCCATTGAGAATTTACAGCGCAACCATGCCATGCGACATTACATAATATGTATTTTCTAATATCCCTTTTGCAAATATATTATACCTCGGTTGGGAAATTTTGATTCTATCAAGCATCCGAGAAAACTTGAATCGGTTCTCAGCATTATCAATACTCTCCGGAGAGGTTCCAAGAATCTTCGCGTTCTGCCTGTGCAAGTCCATCGCAATATTATTTGGAAGCTGGCCACCCATACATAAGATCACTCCTTCGGGGTTCTCAAGACGGTAAATGTTCATCACAACCTGTAGGCGACAAAAGCCATTATAGCGTGTACACAGATTCCCATTCATCATCCCCTATCACATATCGCCGCAGAATTCCTGATGGACCCCATATAGCCGCATAGCCCGCATACCTCAAAGGATATCTCGTCAAAGTACAGCCGATCACACATGTCGTAGTCGGTACTAACTGTTTCTGGGTTGTAGTTCACCATGATCGTCTTCTTTTCCAATTTTCTCAACTCCCTGATGCACCCAACAGCACACCAATCAAACTCGACGGAGCTGCCGATGCGGTAAACCCCGGATCCTGCAAAATTGTATAATATTTTTTGTTGCATTTTGGCGTGTTCAAAGTTGACTCAATGGGGAAAATAATAGAATAATAACACATTACTCACCAATGACCATGACATGATTTCCCGGAAACTTCAGATCATGCTCGTATGCATTGTATGATAAGTACAAGTAATTTGTGGAAGCTGGCCATTCCGCTGCCACTGTATCAATTTGCTTGACAAAAGGGAAAACGCCTGAAATGAGGGGAAATGTGAAAATACATAAACATACATTGCAGTTTTTTTTCTCACAAACTTTTTTCTCTTCCCATGCCTCGTAAAAGTTTTTTTTGCTATTTTACGGCAACAGTGACCACATCTCTTCATTTTCGTCTTACTTACCACACTCTTCCCGTTTATTTCTCACAGCAAGCTCTGTGCTTTTAACAAAGATTCCTATCTGTTTGTCTGAGAACCCAAGTCGTTTAGCTTCTATTAGAATACTTTTCCCGAGTTGTTTTGGGTCAAGGCTTTCCAATCGCATTTGTAAACTTATGATGTTTTTCATCTTGTAGAGGAACCACCTATCGATTTTAGTTAACTCAAACAGTCGGTCAATGTCATAGCCTCTTTTGAGAGCAGCTGCCAATACAAACATTCGTTTATCGGTGGGACATTCGAGCTCCTGTGCGGGAGTGATAGGAAAAAGTGATTAAAAATCAACATCATTCCGTGTAAATCATCTCTTCCAAAATATCGAGATATATTGCACATTTCAATTTTCACATCCCTCTTGTCAGCAGGGTATTCATTCCCGTTTTCTCAGAATTACAGATTTATGTAATCTCGATATGCTCCACGCATTTTAAAAGGACAACTAACCTGTTCCGAAACGTCAAGTTCAGAATCCGGGTCAAATCCCAGAATATGCTCATCCGTCATCCGCAAAGCTTTCTGAAATGCCTCCTCAAATTTTCTCCCTATTGCCATAACCTCACCCACGCTCTTCATGGAACTTCCAATCTGCAAACAATTTTATGGGATTTCCCATTATTGATTTAAAGGGGGAAGAGCAAAATGCAGAGGCGGCATGCATGCAAGCAATATATATGTAGGACAAAAAGACGTTTCGAGAAAGACTCTCAAACCTTTGTGCTAACACCGCTGAATTTGCGAAAGTCCCAGTGCGGAACTTTCACCACACAATAGTCCAAACTGGGCTCGAAGCATGCTGTGGTGCATCCTGTAACAGAGTTTTTCAACGCTACCAAGGACTTTCCGAGTGAAAGTTTTGCTGCAACATATGCCAGCGGATATCCGGTAGCTTTGCTGGCTAGTGCAGAGCTCCGAGACAATCTCGCATTAACCTGAATTCAAAATCGGAGAAGAAAAGAGGAAGATAGAAACTTAAATAAAACATTCGGAGTTAGAACTAATGGTCTCATACATATTACGCTCCGGTTTCATCGAGGAAAGGTAAAGACGGTAAAGTAGCATCTTATTATACTCATTTGGAGATGACAGCCACATATACATACCATGGAGTTAATATTACAAAATAATAATGCATTGAGAAGGTAGAACAAGGACC
>JAANSN010002310.1:0-24964 GCA_036850665.1 Dicranocentrus wangi | reverse complement strand
GCAGGAGAAACACTGAAACAGTGAGTGCCTCAATGCAAATCCTATTTTTCCATTGAGATCCACATCCATATCGTGATTGATATATTATTCCACAATTCCACTGGCTGAATGGGATGACCTTGTTTACTGAAAATGAACTCGAGTGGATTATTGTTATTATTGGTATCAATATCAGTTTGATACGCTCTCGCAGCTATCATGCAGGATAATGTCAATCCCTCACTTTTGTGAGTTTTGCAGTGCGGCTTGTATGTAATTAGGTGCAGGCATGCAGCATGCATCAATATATACCTAAGCACACTTCAAAAGAACAACGGTGAGGAATGAACAGTTAGACATGCGTTACTTAGAAAATGTGGCACTATCACTTTGAGTGTTTTGTATGCATGCACGCTATCCGGCAAATGCACCCTGCGTTTTTTAAAAAGATATCATAAGATAGAAATGCAGTTTTGTTATTGGTAAATGGCAAAATGGTATAATTATTTTTGACGATCTCTGAGATTATAGATAGAGGGTCACTGACACCAAAGTAATATTCCCCCACCTCTAAAATTGATATTTTATCGTAGATATTTGCTTCAGGGAGAAGAAGTGGGCGTTTAAAATTGATTTCAGTAGCGTAGGGTATATTATTATGCACAAATCCAATATCCATCTTGTTTGGGTTTGTCTTTTGATATATGCAATTCATATTTGCGAATACTTTGAATAAATATTGTTTCTGATTTTATTTCTACAGGATTACTCATGGGAAGAACATGGCTTCTCGTTGGTGAACCGATTGTATGCTGAAGTCGGTCAGATTTTGGATGACAAGTTTAAGGTAGCCCAGAACATGACTTATTACACCATGGGAGGTCGGGCTCATGTTGACACCACAAAGTTTCGAACTGCAGTATGGAATTACATCCAGTGTTTGTATGGCATACGGTAAGTTGCATAAAAATTGCTGCAAAAATGTTTTTGTACAAAAGTAACATTTATTACGATTCGCATATCGCATATAAAGTTTCAAGAGATTAATAAGAGTAAGAAGAAGGTGACACGTTGGCATTTTTAGTTGCACTTTTAGTATTACCCATATGGGTATCCTGTTACAATTTGCATATCTATAAACCTCCTCCCTCCTGTGGGAAGAAAAAATAATGTCATGAAACAAACGTCGTCCTCTAGTAAACTGAGAGTTTGAGCTATAACCCGTATCGAAAAAAATATCGTATCATGTTTTTCTCCTTTTTCTCTAAACTGATGTAGATTATGCGAGGAGAAGAAATTATGAAAGTGATATAATATACATTACAAATTTGCATAACATCGTCTTACGTATATCCTCATTGATATCGCGTATGTAGCACTAGGATAAAAATGAGATTTGGAAGTGAATGGCCTCGTCATCATATATATATATATCCAAGCGGAATGAGCTTGATTATATGTATGCACTGCGAAAACAAAATTTTATCCTTAATTCAAAAGCGCACATGCTTACAAAATAGCTCTACCTTTCGATAGTTTCAATGTTTTGAAGGTTATGTTATGCAATGTACGCGAGAAAGACTCTTTGCTTTATGATATATGTTACCTCTTATACTTCTCTGGCTGGATAGGTACATTAATATTTTTATATGTTAATGATGCATTTTAATTAGAGAGTTGCTCATGTTTTAGCTTATGATAATGAGGTGCGAACGAAAATGTTTTCCTTGATGATCTCAAATAAACTTGAGTCTTGTGGGAACGGGAACTGGGAACTCATTGAAGTCTGGGTTGCATGATTGCATGTGCCATACATCTACATCTACATACAGATTTGCTACTCTGATCAGATGGATGGGAAAATATGTGTGGAGATTTCTTAACTCGATGAACATTTTTTTACATTAAACTGACAAATTTACGTGAGAAGAGGGTGTTGGAAATTTTTTAATACAAAAAGAATTCAAGTTTTCCTTTGGTATTACATTACAGGCACGATGATTATGACTATGGAGAAGTGAACCAGTTACTGGAGCGGCCACTAAAGTCGTTCATCAAAACGGTGTGCTGTTATCCTGAGCGTATCACCAAGGCTGATTATGACAATGTCATGAGAGAATTTAAGCATAGCGAGAAGGTAATAATATGCGTGCTAGTTGTAAGGATTGTTCAGCTGGTTATGTAATTGATCATCTATTTTTTCAATATTAAATTATAAAACTTTTGATTGCTTTATAAAGGTACATGTGAATCTGATGATTATGGAGGCAAAGCTGCAAGCCGAATTGTTATACGCCCTGAGAACCGTCATGAAACTGATGTTCTGAAAACGAGGACGAAGGTCACTTTGGAACGATATGCATTTTCCCGACGATGTGTTTTAACTCTGGAATAAAAATGGAAGGAAGAGCTGCAAAGACTCGAAAGCTGAACTTTTGAGATCCCGCATTACTTTAATTATTACGAATCTACTGCATTTCTACTCTGTGAAATTATGCCAGTTTTAGTCTATTAATGTGTATTGTAGTTCCGTCAATATATGTTTAACATTGAGTTTTTAGATCTGCGTTCTTTGTTGCTAAAATATTAAAATATTTGAATTCTCCAAGTTTAGAAAGGTGAAGTTAAATGTCAAAAAAGTAGAAAAGAAAAATCGAATCTTAAACTCATAGAGATATAACATGTAATAAGGAAAGAACTAGGTTTTGTTTTGATCTCATCTCAGGATTTTTTGTCTTATTTAAAAACGGAATTTGTGTCATTTATAAAATACATTGCACACACTTGCTCACCGTGTGCATCTTTTCCTGCTTTTTCAACTTAATTGATCAACAAGAAAAGTCGCTGGGAAATAGAAGAAGAAAGGGTAATGGGCTTTGAATGTTTAGGTATTTTTTGTGTTTCGTTCTTGTGTAAAGTATCGTATACATAAATATTAATGCACATGGCATATGGCATAGGTTTTACAGAATGGATTATATGGAAAGTGAAATGCTGATAAATCTCTGAAATAACTATAATATTTCAATTTCTGAGAAAGGATTAGGTATATGCACACACAAGAGGAAAGAAATAGTGTAAGCTTGCTTTTTAGAAACGGTTCAGTTCTTGTGAGGTGTTGAGAGGTCGCATTCAATGCAACTGCAAAGATGTACGTAGAATTGGATTTTGTAGACAGATTCACTCTTGAGTATGATGATACGATATACGATGATGCAAAAGTGTTGAAAAGTAACGTGATCATGATATCAATTAAACAATTATATACACAGTTAGCTAGAAGTAACTATGATTTTTTGATATAAACTTAGACACAAGTGTTACGCGTACGTTTGACGTGATTCAAGGTGACCGTTTTAATACAAAAAGATATACAAATTCGATTAAGACTATTATAATATACCACAAGATCCAAATTATTCACCCAACGTAGACTCGTAGACAAGTGCATGTAGCAGTTCGTCTGGTCGATATTAATATAGTATATCAATGTTAAACTGATTGCAACGTTTTCCTGTATTGTGCAGTCCGCACACTGTATATGTTCGAGAAAATTGGAATCATTTTTGTCTCATACTGGAAGGTGGTATAATCTCCAACATAAATAGCAGTTTAATTTACCATGTACCGTTATATCATGGGGTCAGCCGTTTATATTATAGAAAATTTGTCCGTGTACTTGAAGTACCAATTTTTTGATTTTTCGTTATTTAGTCATGCATTTGAAATTGATAACCCAAAGACAAAAGGGAAAAGTTGTGTTGTGTAAATAACTTGTGCGCGAGAGGAAGGAGAGCACAAATTATATTTGGTGTTCTCTCCTCGTTTGCTGACGACATTCAGATCAAGTCAGTACATGATATTTGTAAAAATGGATCAACTTAAAAAATGAGGATTTTTGGTAACTATATTTAATTTGTAAACGTGTGAAAAAGTCTATTTAATTATTACTAACTTTTAAGATGGATTAAAGTAGACAGTACATAAATAGGTCCGTTGAATACTTAACAACTGGATAGGTAGACAGGAGCGTGGAAACATGATTGCTGGAGGGGATACTGGAACGATTATTATTGTTGTGTTTGCTATTTCTGCTAACTGAGATTCAGATCACTATTTGACAAAACATGACATTTATATATTTACTTTATTATAATTTCCTGTGTTACTTATCCATGAAAGTAAAAATGGGCGGAGATCCGAAGATAAGGAGAAACTGCACCAAGCTTTATGTAGAATTATGGAAATTGATGCAAACGTTATATATTATTTTGCTGATGTCAAGAAATTTACCTGTTAAGCTAAGCTGTTTTTCGTTATGATACTGATACATGTTATTTGTGGTGAAGATTTGATTACTCTTTGTTCGACTTGCAAAAAACCATACTGCTAACTATACGCAATATTAGTTGTATACCGGGAGTAGTATATATCACACTTCCGATACAAACATGTTAGAACCTTGGATTTCCAGCTTTAGGAAATTTTGTTATTCAATTTAAGCAATTATTTACACCGATATAGCGCATTATCTTGCTTAATGACTTTTAGTTTTAAAATGATGTGAAGGAATAGAAGCTTTGGCTTTGGGGGAATATTGTAAGGAGAAAAAAGTGTGTAATCAGTAGCAGAGGAGTATGGTAAACCAAGATTACCATTCATGATGATTCAAAAAAAAATAAAGAAATTACGTTGTCCGTTTTCCAAAAGTAAACCGAATTTATAAATTTTTATTATAGCTTTATTATTGCATGCATAAATTGCATGTTCTACTACAAACCTTTGTTGTAGTACAACGTGACTGGCGCATTCGGCATCATATTCACTTTCTTTCTAATGTGTTTTTCCAAATTTGATACTGGAATGGCCATCTTTTGAGGATAAATTGCGATGGACATTGGCGTTGCAAATACTAACAAGACTCCCACAATTAACAGTTGGAAAGGCATGCGGTAAAGTCGTAGTCGGGTGTGTTTTCGTAAAAGGGTTCTGTGCCGTCGCTCCAGGTAATTCATTATGATTGGAGGAAATACTGAACATGTTGAAAAATAACATCATATCTGTCATATTTGCATAACTTTTGAAACCTTAATCATTAATCACCTTACCTAATACTGGCATGGCTGTTATCACCCTTGACAAGCAAGTCTGACTTATAGCATGTTCAGCTGCAATAACTGAAAGACCTACTCGATCCCCTTTACCGTCCAAAACTGGAATGCCGCGACGTAATTCCCTATTTAACAATTTCAGTAACAAGTTATTTGGGAAAGTGAAACTACTCTTGCCAGCTTGACCAAGTGGATTCTGACTTACTGTAACCTCATCGTCGGAATATTTATGCAGCTCGCAGTTGCAACTGCCATAAATGGTACGAACCGGGATATCAGAGGGTACTTTCCCCCTGTCTAAATCAATTATGAAGGTCTAAATCATTTAAACGCATAGCATCTTACAATCAGGTTCAAAGTGGCATCTTTGAACTTTTTCGTATCTGAATTCATAATATCGTATTTTAGAATTAGTGAATTATTACAGTGACAATTTGAAGCAATGTAGAAACAACCAGAGCTCCTCCTGTTCCAAGCACATACGATAGCCCGAGCTGTCTTTGACGAAATGACGAAAACTTATTGATTTGTATATACTCATGTAAAAATTATTATTGCTATTTTTGAAATCATCATCAGGTGAATTAAGAGCATCTGGAAAATATAATTTGATCGCATACTTTGTGCTCACTGGCAAATCTCCACTTCTATTTGTGTAGTTAACAATCGCATTAAAAGATTGGTTAACCTAGATTAAATTATATTAAATTATTAAATTAAAATTTTATTAAAATAAAATAAAATCAGATTAGATTAAAAATTAGTTACCCATTGCCAAAACACTAGAGCAACTTTAGTTCTGTGAGATAAAATGGGGGAATGTCAAGACTCGTCATGTTTAGCTAAATGAAGCTTGTCATAGACATGTACCTAGAATGGGACCTTCTATCTATATTCTTTATAAAACCCACCTATAAAAGTTGACCATGGCTCCACTAATAAATAAATTTGCTGGGACTTGCGCCGACATGCGACCAATCAGTATCATTTTTTCCCCACTGTCAGGGTGAAAGGCTGAGTCGTACAGGTGCTTTGCTCTCCATAGCTCATCATTTGACAAGCCTGTGCTTTCCCCATTTCTAATGTTAGACAAGTTTCGGGTTTGGGAGTACCGCAAAATCATAAGGTGTATGTACAAAAGTCTAACGCGCTACGGCGCTACCTGTGCCGATTCACAATATCTTTAGCTTTCTCCAGCTCTTCATTTGAGGCTAGTAAGTTCCATGGATTTGTCGTGACAAAGAAATGCTTCACGCGACCCCAGTATGTACTCTGATCCCACTTGGGTTCGTCCAGATTCACTCTAGGCATCTTCAAACTCGACACTTGGCCATATGTATCAATATTCGTCCTTCCGAAGTAGCCTTACAATACAACGCTATCGGTAAACTGTAAACTAGACTAAATTCAAGAGACTCAAAAGCATACGTCAATGTCTCATTTATGCCAATCATCAATTTCCATGCTAACTTTACGCTGTAGATAAATACTTCGCTAATGGTCAGGGTTTTTAGCTATCTAAAACCTAATAGTCTTCATAGTTTTCTTCTTTTTGTAAAAAACAGAAGTTTTTCTTATAGTAACTATGCAGAATCAAAACAGGACCGGACCTCGTCATGCCCGTGATCAAAATCAATACCCAAATAGTAGTAGTCCGCGACCTACCATTACCATATTAGATAGGATACTCGACTTTGATACCGCCTTCCTCGACAATCTTTTCCCTTTCACACTATTTCCAGCGTTGAGAAGAATTATAGACGCCACTTGGAACTATTTTCCGTTTCGATATCAGCTCTTTCCTTTGCGTTACCCAAATAGCGAGGGCGTGGGGAATTACCGAAATACACAGAGTAGTGAAGCACAACGTCATACCCAGTTGATTCCATCGGATGTTGATATGCATGGGGTGTATGAGACAGATAGGGATGCTGACATTTTAACACTCCCAGCGAACGCATTTATGAACAGAAGTAGTAGTAGTAGTAGTCAAACACGTTCTTCAGGAAGGAATCCCTTGACGAGAACGTCAAGTCATAATCTCAATAATGACCAACATCCTTGTCAATGTTGCACCTGTTGCTGTTCACTAAGAAATTTTGACCGGTTTGCACGAACATCTTCTCCATCTAGGTTTCGTCCGGCTTCACGGCATTCGTTCGTTCTGGAGGACCTCTTGTGCAATAATAACAATTGTGACAACGATTTTGTATGCACCCGAGCGTCCGCAATAAACTTGAATATTCATTTAAGGACGGACGTTAATGGTAGTCATCGACATAAGGCTACACTTATAAAACCTGATAACGGATCGAATTCAACTGGCATCAAGACGAATGAGCATGGACGCAGCTTTACTCCACTCTTTGTGTCTCCGTCACCGTCCGATAAACTATTTAAACAAGGGGTAGAACTTTTGAAAGAAGGTGCCTTTCTACTGGAAGAGAATGCAGACATTGCGAGTGCACGTATGGACATCATGGAACAACACCAGACCCCGTCGCATTTGTATGAAGTAGCATGCAAGCTAACAGAAACCGTGAATTGTCAACTGAGACTACTACGGGAAGAAAACGAGACGCTAAAATTGACAAACATGTTGCTTCAAAGTCAACTCGCGGATTTGGCAAAATCTCCATGCAAAGTTACTGCTGAAGAAAACATTGATCCTGAAATAATCGTAGAAGCTGACATAAACCCAAAACAGGAAGGCAATGATGATGATATGATTGTCGTTTTTAATGTATTGAAAGAATCATCACAAGACGCTTCTGAAAGAAAAGCGGAAACGCAAGTTAACACGGAAGCAGTTAGATCCTTAATAAATATTCCCGAATCTCCTGAACCATTACCTTCCAACCACAATAAGTGTAACTTGGAGAACCGAGTCAAAATTCTAGAAGCTAAAGTGGATTATCTTGAAAAGACTTGCGAGGCACAGCAAGGATGCCTGTCATGCCTTCAAGAGAAACTCCATCGGCAAGAGATACGGTATCATGATACAATTTCAAAATTTGATGAAACGTGTCGTTCAATGAAGATCATGTTTGAGGGTTTAAAGTCAACAATGGGTAACTTGAAAAACAACAATAAATAAATTGTACGATAAATAAATCTCGCCTATTTCTTAAAATTGTGAGAAGACTAAGAAAAGTCAGCCTTTTAATTTTTATTTTACATGTACATAAATTATCTCCATTTACAAGTAAATGTAGAAAGTGAAGGTACAGTACAAGTACAATATAGTATACAACTAATTTAATGATATATGTTTCACAAATACGTAAGACAAGAGCTTGACAAGACTAAACTGTAACCGGGTATCATACAATTATGATACACTAATTCACGAAGAGATAACTAAATTAAAAATTTTGCAAGTTTCGCTTGGAATTCACGCATTGAGAACATTTTTTCTTCATTTGTGTGACATACATATCACTACTCCATCGGGAATTCAATATCAAGCTCTCTACCACCACATCTTTCTAAGAACAACGTTTTTCTTCATACATAGATTAAAATGTAAACGCTTACTCCACAATAGAATCTGCAACTTGACGACTTGTACTTTCACCTGACCTGGTAGAAGTGGAACTTTAGGCATTAATTAAAACGATATAAACCGTGAAGACAATAATTACGATTATGCATCATCGAAGAATAAAATGCATGAGATATAAATAATACACTTTTATGCGTAGTTTTATATGATTTAGTTAGTATTAATTTAAATGTGCAACAATTTTTATGGTGGTTTACTATACGTTAATTACTTAGCCTTTTTCAAGCTGTCAATGGCACTCAGTCGTTGGAGAAGAGTTGGGTGGGAATGATGCCATGCTGAATACAAGGGATCCGAAATGGGAAATCCTAAATTGTCCTTGTTCAATTTGATCAGAGCTTCTTTCAAGTGACTTCCATACCCCAAGTCGGCAGCAAAAGCATCAGCTTGGAATTCAAATAGTCGGGAGAGGACATTCATCATGTAACCCATTGCCTAATAAAAATAAATAAATTCGAATAATAATAATTATGCCTGCGGCAAATGAGATTAATAGTAGACAAATAGAAATTCTGTTTGACTAATGCATACCGTGTTGAAAATCTGGAGTAGGAACTGTAGTACAATAATGAGACCAAGTAAAATGGGCATCTCGGATTTCTTGGGGAAACCAAATGCTTCGTACAGAGCCGAATTTCGGTAGAAGAATGCAAAAAAGCAGAAGATAAAGAAGAGATTCGCCTGGGAGATTACTATATTCTTTACGACATGGTTTAGTTTCCAGTGGCCAAGTTCGTGTCCCAAAACTGCCTCAATTTCTTCATCGTCACAGCCCTTTTCTTCCTTCTTCTTCTCTTCTTTCTTTTCTTCCGGTTTCTCCTCTGAAGCTGGCTTATCCTTGTCCTTATCTTTGTCTTCGGAAACGTAGCCCTTGATTAACGTGTCGTACAGAACAATTCGCTTGTTGTTGAAGAATCCATACAGATAGGCATTGGAATGTGCAGATCTCTTGGAACCTTCGACGACATAGAGTTTCGTCAGAGGGAACTTGATCCGAGCTGCCAGGGCTTCAATCCGACTCCTAAGTGGTCCTTCCTTCAACGGGGTGTACTTGTCAAACAATGGAGCAATCAACATCGGGTAGATGGTCATCAAGAACATCAGGACCACGAAACAGAATACCCACAGCCAAACAAAGAAGTACTGTCCTCCTGCCTGAACAATCTTGACAATGAGTCCGACAATGGGGGAAGTAATAATCACGCTGACAGCAATTTTCTTAATGAAATCTTTTACAAAGAAGCCCAGAGTTTGATTATTGAATCCATGTTTTTCTTCCAGAACAAATGTAGAGTACAGAGACAATGGTAGGCCCACAACATTGTTGAATCCCATTGCGAGAATGCTGAAGCAAATGCTGCGACCAATTTCGACGTCCCAAGTAGCTGGCCAGTAGCCAAATCCAGAAAGCATTGGTCCAGTCAGCACCCACCCCTTGTACAATCCTTCATAATGAAGCAAAGCCTGCCAATTGGAAAGAGAAAAATCAACAACATCAATATCTACTGCACCTTGCATATATTAGCCTCACGCACGAATACGAATAATCAATAGTTCTTACCGTCAGGACCACCATTCCATAGAACTCGGACACAATTGTAAAATTATTCTTATCGATTCCATACAGCCGAGCCTTTTCAAATGTATCTAAGGACATATGGTTATTCAATGCTGATGGGATCTTTTTCTCCGAGGCGAAATAAACTCGCCGCTAAACACGTAAAAAAACAGTGTGTCAGTATTAAATTCGCAACTCTGTCATCTGTCCAAAAGTATCAAAATAAATGTACTACTGTGAAACCCGAAAGCTTACCTGTCGTATACATAAATACAGCTCAAAAAAGTACTCGACCCAAATGCAAACTATAATTGTCCAGTAAATTGACGTTGGCGAAATCGACTCGAAGCTTGCCTGTAGCTTCACTATTTCCTCCCCAATCCCCATCTTGCTTGAATATCTAGAGACTGCCCAAACTATCTAATCTTCGTGCCCAGCATTGACCATTCAATCTCCTTAAATCACCTTCAACTTTCCTCCGACCACCACCTGGAACCACCAGAAATAGAAATTATTTCAAAACTTACTTTTACACTCCAAAATTCAACATTTACATTAATTATTCCTCCACATGATTCTACCACTTCCAACATCAAACTTTCCAAAAATATCTTTTTACTGTCAACTATATCAATAATATCATCCAATGTCCAAATTATTCCACACCCAATACACAGTGTTGACAACACTGGCCACTGGCCACCACCACCACCATAAAAACAATGCATGTCACCCAATGTCATCATTTGTCACCACCTGCCTGCCCCTTCCTTTACCTTAGTCTATACCCACCACCCACGGAATAAAATTATAAAATCTCGGCCAAACTACTCGACCCCCACTGGACTCCGACTCCACTCTGGAATGTCACCTTTTTCTTTTGTATTATTATTATTACTATTTCCACCTTCACAGAAGTATGAAAAAGTGTAGTAGAAGTAGTACACTGGTGGCAGTGCAGTGGGGTGGCACAATATAGTAACAACGAACGCGTCACAGGCAGAAGAGAGAACAGAACAGAAAGTCAACAACTCCAAAATCCAACTACTCCAACACACACATTCATTGCCTATGCGCTCGGCTCCACCAGCAAAGTGCCAAGTAATCTTTACGGCAACTTCTTATCCCCCGCGAGTCCCTCCAAAGTGTCACTCGTTCCCCACCTCTGAGTCACTTTGGAACTGGCTACATGCTGCGGCCCCCAGCTTGGCTCGAGGTTCAAATTTTGTAAAGCAGCTAAAATGCATTTGGAGAATGATGGTATACACAGGTGATATCAATCCTGCTGCCCTGCCTGCTCACTCATATCATCAACGAGAACAGAACGAACGGAACGACGAATATGAATACCTACAAGCAAGCAACACAATGCAATGCGCAATGCAATGCAATAATATACGTTCGTAATCGTAATTCGTTCGTATACGTAAGTACTGTGCATTTTGTACGTTGTGGAGTAGAGTAGAGTAGCCGCAGCAGCTTCCTTCAGGGGTTGTTTTGTCGTTGGTTTCGTGGTGGTGGTGGACTACTTGGTGGAGTCGTTTTTTTTAGAAAGTTGGAGGGTGAGCGTCTTGGCACACACACACGGGATGAGTGGTGGTGGGGAGAAATCTTTTTGTTGTTAACTTTTAATTAATTAATTAATTAATCATAATCTATTCTAGTGGGTATTACGGGAAAAATTAAGAACCAGCCAAGCCAACAAGTTAGGAAGAAGGACTTGGAATAATATACAAAACATACATCTAAAGAGCTAGAGATCGTTGATTCCTCCGAGGTGGAACAACAAGAAAGTAGACGACGCAGGAGGAAGTGTTTGAAGGTAAGGTTTAAGACGCTTTCTTTTGAATTGTTAAAGTAGTTGTTTGGAGGTAGCGTCAAGTTAGCTAAGCTATATATAGGTATATAGATTTTGGATTTAGAAGATGGAAATACAATCAACTAACTATGAACCATACTGATTTGATGTGGATTGTTGTTGATTTACTATTGTTGTGTGGCAGGGTTGGGTTGTGTGTGTGAGTGACTAAATCCAAGGGGTTGCAGATCAAGTTGCGGACGGAATCTGGAAAGAATGGGAATTACATTACAATCAGAAGAGCAGAACACAGTTGATTTTGAGGTCCTCCCAGGTGTGCCCTCCTTGAGTAAGTGTGCCAAAAAAGGGCTTCATTTAAAAATCGTTAATAGGGAGGAGGCTTGTGTTGGAGGGCTGGATTGAAGAGGAAAGGCGGAAATCACCTCGTTACTTTGTCGAATTCAATTCCAAATTGGGGTGGAACGTCTGAAGTTATTATTTAAAAAAATACCAAAATGGAGGTTACAAAAGAAAGTAAGTGTAGCAGATGAATGGATGGGCATTTATTCGAAAAGTGATTATTAATGTAACTAAAACTGAAAGTAGACTATTGATTTAATTTGTATTTTTGTGTTAACCTAGATTTTGATGATCTCCTTGCTGAAATTCTAAAGGGAATTGAAAACTGCACTTTCATCGCATTAGATACGGAGCTAACAGGGCTTCGACCGACAGATGAAAAAGACAACTATTTCGAAACGGTAGAAACTCGCTATAAAGTTCTCCGCAAGTCGGCTTCGCAGTTCCTTCTTGTACAGTTTGGAATAGTTCTGTTTTTCTTCGATGAGGAAGCTGACGAATTTACTCACCGAGCATACAACTTCTACATATTCCCGAAGCAATTCAGTAACAGCGCTCCAAATGTTCGCTTTTTATGTGAGGCTGCGTCCTTAGACTTTTTGGCATCCTGGGGATTCGATTTCAATAAATTGATCTACAAGGGGATTCCCTATCTTCCGTTGGCTTTGGAGCAGAAAATGAAGGATAACTACGATAAAAAGCAGCTTTATCTGGCGGATGAGTACGGTTCACCATTACCAGTACCTGAAAATCTCAAACAGTTCATGGAAGATACACAGTAAGTACTTCATTCGACTACGCTTGCCGTAATAATTTCGTCATGTTAATCCGATTTGTCGCATTACATTGGATGAGTGTATAGATAAATGCTAATATTTATTTCATCATTAATCAATTTAGCCGTCAAGTTGGAAAACTAAATGCTGGTGATTTGAAGGAAATGTTTCTTGAAGACTTGAATCCGTTTCAAAGGAAATTGATTTTCAACAATATAAAGCCAAAGTTTCCAGATCTGTACTTTGAGTCTGTTTTACGGGAAGATCACATGGATTCCTCTTCAGTATCCGAAAGTGATAATGAATCAAGTCCTGCTGGAGGTACTGCAAGGGCAAAGACTCCCAGTGGCAAATCCAATACATCTAGTCGTCCAAGCCATAATCGTGTTCTACGCGTGGCAAAAATGAACGAGGAGGAACGCAAAGCTCGAGATCAAGAAAAGAAACAGAAGGCCATGGAGAGCATAGATAAAGGCGTCGGATTTTCCAAAGTTATTCGAAAAATCAGTGAAACCGGCAAAATTGTTGTTGGACACAATATGATTCTGGACGTGGCTCATAGTGTTCACCAATTTGTCTCTGACCTACCAGACGATCTTGCCTCTTTCAAGCCACTTGTTCAAACTACGTTTCCCAACTTGGTAGATACTAAGTTAATGTGCTCGACTCATCCCTTTCGAGAATTTTTTAGCAGCACGGTGCTCGGTGATGTACTGAAACGTGTTCAGGAGACACCATTCAGTCTTCCTACAATTAAAAAGGAATCGAAGGAGACCAGTCTTAGCTACGAGTTAGCTGACGGCAAAAGTCATGAGGCAGGGTATGACGCTTTCATTACGGGAGTTTGTTTCATCGGTCTGTGTCAATACCTGGGAACATTGCAAGAACCTAAGAAAAGAAGAACACTGCCGAATTCTCCATTAGTGATGCCGTTTTTGAACAAGTAAGTTGTATTGATTGTCTGTCTTTACTCGTGCTGTATGAATCCTGGAATTTTTCACATGTGAAGCGACTTTTTGTCACCTTTTGAATGCTTTATATGTTGTCAAACCCAGGAAAATTAATTGTATCCTATTCAGTGGTGAAGACTTCTGTAGTTTTCCCTACGTTCGGATGCATACAATACAATTTTATTATTTTTAGTTTGTAGTATAGGTAGTATTCCCTTCACGCTACCATTAAGTTTATAATCTCACAATCAATAATTCCGTTACCTGTTTATGTATTTTATTTACAGGCTTTACCTTATGCGAATGCTTGACATCACGTATATGAATATTTCTGGAACTGATCGTAAGGATATGGGCTTAATTTTTAATCACTTACTTTTGATATGCATTTACTTGGTTACTTGAATGAATGCATTTTCATCTACATATTTTCAGTTAGCCCTTCACGTGATCACGTGTTCTTTGTTTCCTGTCCAAAAGAAGCTACTACGAAGACAATTATTAACTTATTTAGCCCATTTGGTGAGTCAATTGATAGAATTTCATTAATTCAAATTAAGCGATACCTTTCAATGAATTGAATTGATCAATAAGACTTGCATATATTCTATTTGAATTTCAGGTCAGGTTCAAGTATGGTGGCAAGATGATAACAGTCTTTTTGTGTCCTTAAATGACAAGGATCGGGCTGCTTTAGTGATGAAAAACATTGAATGTGAGTCATCATACAGAGTAATTCCCTTTTCGCAGTACCAGAAGTCGGTCAAAGAAAAGAAGCGCCCTTTACAGAGGGACAGCCCGGATCGAGGCCGTAAAAATAGTGAATGTCAACCACAGTCAGGCACAGTATCTAGTTCCAATTCTACCGGTCGTCAGCATTCATCAAGTGAAGGAAGCACTTCTCCGCCTTTCGAAGGTGTTCAGAAAAAGAAGAGGCCAAAGACTGAGTAAGAAGTTGCGCAGGTCGAGATTATACACTCAATCGTGATATGATGATGACGACTTGCATTATTACACAAATGTTCTCCACCTTTCCTTTCTTTCGACCACCGTAGTTGCCTTAAGTTGAGATTTGCGAATATTGTAATTTTCAATACAATTTATTATGTTCGCAGATCTAGATCGTTCAAAAAGTCTGCAAAAGGAAAGGGAGGGAAAGGAACAGGGACCGAGTCAAAGAAAGGCCCCTTACATTTCGACGAACCATCTACTTGGGACTGAATCTTTCTCGGTGAATTAAAAGTGATCAAAAGCATTTACATTCATCAACAGCGCGCGCGAGTAGAATATTACATTCTTGCGAATTTACCTATTGACTTTGCTGTTTTAAATTAAACAAAAACTGAAAATTTGTATGTACTTTGAAAAGGAAAACTTTTCAGTTATCACAAATTTAAAAGTCAATGAAAATTTGAATCTGTATTACAATAAATTTAGTGTATGTTATGTAATGTTTGAAATTATAAATGATTTTTAGTTTTGTATTTACTCAAATATATGCTTTCGTAGTTTTTTAGTCCAAGTCCACGGTAGTTGTAGGAATACGTTGTAACTGATCAAACAGCTACATGATGGTGATGTCAGTGAGAAAATAATATGTACATGCATACAATTTCATAATACAACTCAGTTTTTGTTATATTTTATTACTTAATTTAGTACCCTCAATAAAAACATTCAACTTTCATCCAAGCTTTATGAATATCCCACCAATTCATGCGATTTTGAAATGATTTCTTTTCCAACTGAATCATACTGATTTCCATTCGGTAGATACTCCGGCGTGAACTCACGATAAGCCATACATATCCTACGGGATGTTATATCTTTCCTATAAATACAATGCTCCCAGTCGTACCTCGCAGGCCCGTAGAGTACCAAAAGTGATCTACGAGGCATTGGTATTCTAACAACTGGAAAAACGGAGTTTCCACTGGAGTCAGATTCGAATTGATTTTCAAGTTTGTCTTTCACTTCTGTGTGAAGATAATGAAAATCTAAATTATACTTGTTACTGGAACCGGTGTACTTGCTCATAGTTAAAACTGAATCTGACAGCAAATTTATCGAAATCACTCGTTCCCCCCATACCCAGCAGTCGTCAATATGGGGATCTATGCATGCTCCAGTTTCCGGTCTATATTCAATCGCGCACTGTTCAATCGTTATAAAGTCATGAAGCATAGGTACTTGGTTCAGCTTTTCTTGAAACTCTTTACTAAACGTAGGAAATCCATGAAACGATTTGCCGTTAATTTTCTTCTTTTTGAAGTTTGTCTTTGGACCGAAGTTCTGATAAAAACAATTAGAATCAAGAATAGTGGTTTCTGCTTGATGATGATTGATTATCAGTCATTATTCATTATACATATTATATTGCTGGATTTAACAGAAAAATATTAGCAGATAATAGAATATTTAATTTAATACCTGTTTTCTTCGCCCACTTTGGGATAAAGTCCATTCTATTGAGTCGCACCCGGTCACCAGTCTGTCTTCTTCGTCGCAGGTGATAAAATCCAACTGATCATTTTTTTAAATTCAGCATTAATCAATAATTATTCTGTCAATAATCCTAAATTTACTGGTAACCTAAATTATAACAAACCGTACTTGAAGCAACACCCCATGAAAATCAAGACCTTCTCCAATGTGATTTGGGTGGTTTTTCCAAACACCTTGACCTGGCCATGCCTTGTTACATAAGTGGCAAAATTCCAGGGACTCCTGTAATACAAAATTAAAGTTCAAAGTTAATTACACTGCTCTCTTTTTTGACAAATAATAAGTTGTAAGGAATTTATAAGGAATCATCATTCCTTAGCATATAGACGTTGAGGTTGATGGAGGTGCAGTGCTTTCACATATGTATTCAAAATTACCTTGTCGAGCAATACGTCCGGTTCGGAAACTTTTTCAATCCCAAAGTTCTCCTCACAAATTAAACATGTTCGAATCCCTTTACAGCCACACGGTCTCGGCTTAAACATGTTGTTCTTGTTCTATTAAAATACTGAATCAATTCATTCAACAATTTATTTCAACTTACTCTTAGAATCAACAGTAGGACGAGTTATGTACATACATATCTCATTTACACATATATTCATTAAATCGACGAACTCATTATCAATCAAAAAATCAAAACCTACCTGTGCAAAAAATCAGGATCACATCACAAGTGGCAGTGGCAAGCCACAAATATCAACAAAATATCAACAACATCCGATGCTTTTTGTGCATTCTCTCTCCGGTCCAAACATTGCCGCATGCGGTTCAGGATCAGCCGTCTCCCGTGCCCCGTCCATGTGCACTTTAGTAGTTTTTGCTTGTCTGCTGTATCCGTCCGTATAACATTTCATTGCATATTGTAGTTACTGTTAATACTTACCACTTACCACCGCATCCATTTCCATATCATCATCTATCATCTCCATCCATTCCATTCCATGCGCAAAATTCCGCTTCCTAAACATATCCATCCGCATATTCCGCATCCCCTTCCCATCCATCGTCATAATTATAAGCATCATCATATAATTAGTTGTATTTTTATTTTTATGTTCTCTGTGCCATACTCTTCTGTTCTGGTTGTCCCACTTGTCACTCCTGTGATCTGTGATAGTATTTTCCATTCTGCATAAAAGCGTTAGCGTTTTGTGTTGAAGTGAATCTTCGTCGATTGATTGATTGACTTCATTTGGAAGTTCATAGTTCATTTGTTCCTTCACACTTCTGCCTACTCATTTTTTATTTTATTCAAGCAACGCATTGAAAATTAATAATTCTTACAATTAGTTAGACACTGATGGATATGGATAGGTTATTACACGCATGATGTCGATAACATTTAATTATGATATGGATGGCTAGGACAATAATAAGGCACTTCATTAGTGGCCGTCAGCCTTCAGTTTATAAAGCTTTGTATTTGTAATGGTAAATACTATTCGTAGTAAGAGTAGCTGAATACCGCGAGAAATTCGCTTACGGTTACTGTAAATCTTACAAAACCCATTCATTGACATTGAAAATTTAATTTATATGTTGGGAAGAGTTATTGTCAATTTCACTTGCAAATTGACAAATTGGTTTATCAGTCCCATCCCATTCCCATCCGACCGAGCTCATTCAACCTCATACGCATCATCCGACGCTACAATAAATTCTATTTACGCCTGTGTCTGTTCTGCAGATGTATGTAGGTGGTCAGATCAAATGCAAAACTTCAATTCGACCAGAAAATTGTTTGCTGATAGTTTGTCCATCCATGAGACTATCATTTTGTTACAATCTCACATTCTATTTCCGTGCGTCAATGTTCGCTTGAATTTGGAATTTCTGAGATTGATATATAAAAAAGCAACAAAAAATCAGCACAATCCCTTCCTGTAAATAATAACCATTTGCACCATTAATGACGGTATGGGAAATGATCATGACGCATTCCATGTTTTTCTCAGTACCTTTTGCGGTTTTCTTATTAGGTATTCTGTTGTTTTTTTTTCAAAAATGTATCAAATCTTCTTGCTGGCCGGTGGTCTTCAGTTTTTTTGTTGTAATATACTTCATGCGTATGCATATTTCCTGTTTTCAGAAAAATATATTACTCGTATCTACAACATACCCCAGCCCAGCATCGCAAATACGCAAGAACCCAAGCCTTGAATAATGGTAATAATGACTGTAAAATGACGAGTCACTTGCGCTGAGAATGTAACGACGAAAGACGAAACCATTAACCTATGACCTAGGTGGTTGATCTGACGTATTCCATGTTTTTTAGCTTTGATTAGAACCTACAATAATTCGTCGGTGGTGATGCCCACAATTGTGCTCAACTGACAAACAGGCGAATTTATATGCTACTCAAGTCCTTGCTGGATGCGTCTGAAAAGCCGAATTTCCACCGAACCGTGAACTTGCTGGTTGACGAAGCTATACTATCACGCTTTGACTTTTTTGAATACTGGTTAGAAATTGTTCGAAACCAAGCCGACCCCTGGAATGTAACGACGAAAGACGAAACCATTAACCTATGACCTAGGTGGTTGATCTGACGCATTCCATGTTTTTTAGCTTTGATTAGAACCTACAACAATTCGTCGGTGGTGATGCCCACAATTGTGCTCAACTGACAAACATACATACATACGAATTTATATGCTACTCAAGTCCTTGCTGGATGCGTCTGAAAAGCCGAATTTCCACCGAACCGTGAACTTGGTGGCTGACGAAGCTATACTTTACATGTTTGGAAACTAATTGAAATTTGGTAACTCGAAGTAAAATGCAATTATTTGCGCCGCTCATTTGTGATAAACTGACGTGAGAAAATTTTAATGATATCAATTTGGCATGAGTGAACAATAGAAAACGTGGCGTACTCGTGTGATTTTTAAGTAATTAATATTCCATTGAATACTTAAATGGCTGACTAATATATTAGGAGGGTTATTCTTACATCTGTATTTTGTGGCCATGTAGTAAATATCTATATTGCCTGCCTCTGTGTGGTTTCTAAATTAAAATTTGCATACTGTTTTCCACCGTAATCGTAAGCTCAATTTTCTCAACACTAATGTGGATGATGTGTCACATTTTATCCATTCCTAATTGATATTAATAGCATGCATGTTTATTGTAAACTGTGAAGTGCGTATCAAGAAATTCCATAAGCTATCTTTACTACTTATACTCCCAACTTATAACCTCATGCGAAGCTGATGAAATTACAAATGCGTTTATTTCAAGAACATGCACTTATAAAAAGGTGTAAAACATATTTAATATATGCGAACTCATCTGCAAGAACATAAATCAAAATCAGAGAACCTTGACTTTAAAAGTAAAACTTTCCTGGAAAACAAGACAGCAACAGCCAGCACACTTGTTGTTGTTTCATATCATTTCGCTAGGCATGTTTCTTTAATTATCACTTCACAAAATCTTCAAAATGTGCAAGGAAATACAATTTGTATGGAGCTAAAGCTGCATTGTGCATTCTTATCAATGTTATCAGGATCCCAATTTGTATTTTACTGAGCGTGAGTATTTTCAGCCGTGCAAGCTACTTATCTCATTATGCTTACATAGGAGGACAAGCAATTTTAATTACTACTTTCTTGGAATAATTCTAGGACTTCTGATTATAAGACTTTTGCTCTTGCTCTGCCCGACCCTTGGAGTTTGAACACACAAATAACATTTTAGCTCCCGTCATTTTTTCGCCTTACCTGTACATACGAAACTGTATATATATATTTATGTGGTCATTTAATGATGCAATGAATGACATGCCCACATTATGCATGATAAATGTATCCTGAGATTAGTAAAAATGCAGTTGTACCTCAGTGAACTTGGGTTGCATGACTGGAATATAATTTTGTTGGAATCAAATAGCCACCCACGCGTGCCAAGTGCCAGCATCTTTCACGTCACGTCACCTACGATCTAGTAACACTCTACTTCCCACAGTGGGTGCGCTTGTATAATGCTAATTACGCTTGTAGTTATGAAAATACTAGATGATCAGTAGGCAATCGTATAGCCTCTAACTGGTACTTTCATACTTGACAAAAGTACCATGAACTTGGATGGCTACGGAGTAAACCATTCGTGCCAAGCTTATAAAGATTGCAATTTTCTACGCTTCAGTGTCCATTTCCAGTTCAGTTTTCTCAAGATAACATCCACTACACGAACCTGCATTCACGCTTATTTTCACATTGATCTAGATAACATGGGAAACGTTAGAATAAGAACTTTGATAATAATATTTTTTCTTGCAACAGTTATTGTCACTTGTAACTGCAATGACAGTAAAAATGACCGAGAGGAGGTTATTTTTTATGAGGATTCAAATTTTGAAGGTATTGTTTTCGTATGAATTTCATATAACGTAATTTTATGAAGCAAGGAGGGTTTAAAAATGCAACAACATCATTTATCAATTGCGATTTGCGGGTAATTAGGAGATCGCCTGTTCATTTCGTTGGCCAAGGGATGCTACTCATTCGACAGGGACTGGAACAACCGGATTTCCTCGGTGGATACACAAGGTCACTGTATCATTGCGTGGGAGCATGGTGAGTGTCACGGCTCATCAGTGCGACTTGCACCTGGTGTACGAGGACTGGGGAACTTGAAGCAGTTACAATTTGATAATATGATCAGCGCAATAACTGTATGTAGAGAGCGATCTGCGGCGGCGCATCATTCTGGTAGAGGAAACATGATGGAGCCTGAGAGCACCCGGAGTAGCGATGAAATTGGTACACTCTGAGACATTTAAAAGAAGATTTTTGAAACCATCAATTTTATTATCATGTATTAATCTATTTTGCGAATTTCAGAAATTTGGAAGCTTGCTTTGCAAGAGCACAATAAGTACAGACGAATGCATGGAGTGAGAGACTTGCACGGAGACCCAAATGTACAAAAATAATTTACTTATTGAATTGGAGATATCTAAACGGGAAATATAATTATGGCATTGCCTTATTATGTTATTATTTTAGCTTCACCAAGCTGCCCAAAGGCATGCTGAATATTTAGCAAAATCGCACAAGTTTGAAACTACGACGGAAAATGATTACGGTCAGAATTTGGCCACCAGCTATAAAGATAGAAAGTTTGATGCCATACAGGACGTGGTAGCGAGGTGGTACGACAAAATTGAATACTACGATTTTCGCGACCCGGAATCCAACAAATCTCGTCCGAAAAGCGGACAGTTTTCTTCAATCGTTTGGAAGTCTACAACCCATATGGGACTTGGAATTGCATGGAATGAAAGGGAGAGAAAATGGATCGTAGTGGCATTTTATGACCCATCCGCAACGCAGAGCAATTATGGCAAAAACGTGCCACCTCCTCTCAAGTGGAAATAAGTGTTGGCTGCGGACACTGTAGTAGTAAAAAACTGGATGTTAGTGTTTTCGAACCTGTATAATATATCGTTAGATTTTATGGAGCATAATTAATAATTTGTTATTTTAATAGAAAAAACAAGAATACTTGGGTAGAGTAAACACTGTAAATATACCTGTGTGAAATTAGGTTTCCGGTTTTTATACATAAAATAAGTCGATAAAATATCATATGCAATTAAATACACACTCACTTCAGCAAATCTGTAAGTTTGCAATACTAGATCCTATAATTTGTTATTTGTAAACTGCTATCTGCCTAGGAGTATTTTAATGAGGGTCAAGGTTCTGGTAACAGTCGGTGTAGCTTGGACTGGAATGGAAAACAGACAAAACAAAGTCTGAATTAAACAATTGCCATTTGAAGTTTAAGTTCACGAGTTTTACGTAGACCACCCTTTTTACAAAGTCATTAAGAAAATTATCCTTGCGATTTATTGTTACGTTAGCCTATTTCTTCCATTTTGCCCATTTTGTCATGCTTTGATCCTTTTTATGTGATACAATTTGAAATGCAGCATACAAGATTAATAAAATTGAGCTACATGCTAGCAGAATTTTGAATGCCTCTAATGGAGGAACCGAAACTATTGGAACGCTAAACAAAGCAATTTCCAAATTATGCGGTGTTACCGGTGAATTATGCGGTGAAAGGTTATATGAAATTTGACATAAATACCTAATGGACAAGTAATAATTATGAAGCATAAAGGTTATTACTATTGAACGCCTATTGAAATGTAAGTCATTCCACTAGTATTTTTGGATTGATCAATATTTAGATATATTTACATTTGAAATGGTACTGACTGCACACATAAATTCTGTATTACTCGGTTACACAAATCGTTTACATTCATGTAAACTCTCAAAACTAAAGTAGAGCACCAACGTTCTCAAAGAATCCATTCTTCGTTGCCGCTGGGTCGTATAACACCTGTATTAATTAGTATTAGTATATTAATTAGTATATTTTAAATTCGTGTCTTATGTGAGTGAATAACTTAGCAAGGTTTTAAGAATTTAATATGAAATTTTTTTACTTACCACAACCACCCACTTTTTCCCTCTTTCATTCCATGCAATCCCGATTCCTGCATGGGTTGTTGATTTCCAGACAATTGATGCGAACAGGCTTGCTTTCGAGTTTCCCCTGTTGGACTCCGGGTCACGGAAATTGTAGTATTCAATTTTATCATACCACCTTTTCACCACCTCCTTTAGCGCACTGAACTTATTCTTTTCAAAGCTCGTAGCCAGATTTTCGCCGTATCTGTCATCCGGTGAAGTTTCAAATATGTTGTACCTCGCTAAGTAATTGGCATGTTGCTGAGCTGCTCTGTGGAGCTGCACAAGAAACATTTATACGAAAATAAAGAATTTAAAGTTATCAGATTTCAAGATTTAATTAACATTGATTTATGTAATGTCAATGTCGTTACTCACATCAGGATCGTTTCGTAAATCCGGGGCTCCGTGCATTCTCCTATATTTATTGTGCTCCCGAAGCCCAAACTGCCAAATTTCCTCCTCACTCCTACTAACTGATTTGGTTGTTTCCGTATATGAACCTCGGCACGCGTTAAGGGAATTGATGGCTCTGTCAAACTGAATTTGTTTTAAATCCTCCAAGCCTCGAGACTCCGGAGTCAGTTTCACTGAGCGACCTTTGCATCCTGGAGCATCCCATGCAACAATACATGAACCAAACAGCTCCACCGATGAAATTCTGTAAGTCCAGTCGCTGCTAAATGTGAAGCATCCTGGTGCTAGGGATAATGATGTGCGATCGCCTGGAATAAAGAAATCCAATATTACAAAATACCTTTCTTGTTCCGTCACTTCTAATCAGTTTTCTTTTACGATTCTCATGATTGTGGATTTTTACCTCTATATTTAGGATTTTCGTAGAATATCGCGCGACCCCTATCAATTCCTTCACAGAAACCTGCAAACACTATTATCAAAATCAAAGTATTTACACTATCTCTCGTTTTACTCCGCGATCCCATCTTATGTTAGCCTGTAGCTTGTTCTTTCATCGTTTAGCACTAGATTGGGAATGAGTAGCGAAGGCTAAACTTTTGGTGTTTTGTGTGCACCTCTTTCTCCAAAAATTTCAGCTTAATGGAATAACCTACTCAACACTATCACAAGTTTTTAATCTTGACACGCTTATTTATTCCCACTGCGCAGCACACACTGCGGAATTCAACAGGGAAAATCTAGCGTCTTTGTTTTCACAAAAGTGAAAAATTCCGTGTCATTTCCAATCAACTTGTCCCACGAGTTCAAACTAAAATGATAGTAATCTTCAAAGGAGGCTATTACTACTTGATTTAGAAATTGCAATGGTGAACGTGTGATCTGCCACACGACACTCGAATTGTAAGCTTGCAAAGTAATAAACGTATAATAATAATGAGGGTGAGTTTCCCATTTGTTAACAATATTCCTCTAATATTCTCCAGTTCCAGTTCGTCTAGCATAGAACCTGCTACCGCACCACGGTATATAGTTTTCCCACGATATATATACTCTTACAAATAAGCAAAAACTCTGGATTTATAGGATTTCTTAATGGTATCTGAGGTTTAGAGATAAAATCACCTCTAGAACTCCAGTATTACGACTGATTATTAATTTTTTTATGGCTAGTCTTGGGCCTCGATAACTAAACTTCAAAAATATTCATTGCACTGACTGACTGACTGAACTATGACTTCGGCTTTGCAAAGAGCAGTGCATTCCGAATGAAATACTCATGGAATCAGATATAGTCAAGATAGGTATATCTGTGGGTAATTTGACGCCTCAAATTCTCACGTAATTTTTGCCTTTTTTCTTAATTCCCAAATAATGAGTACATATGAATTCTTGACCATTCCCCATGTCTCCTCCATCATATTGTTCACATCATATATACTGGTTGC
>JAANSN010002309.1:0-24976 GCA_036850665.1 Dicranocentrus wangi | reverse complement strand
ACACTGATTAACATAATAACACTCTCATAGCAACCAAGCACTCTTTACGCTTTGACTTTACGACCAATTGATCGGCACTTCTCTATCCCATTTAATGGTTTTATTATTACTAATATTATTCTTTCCCGAAATCTCGCGTAGTAGGGAAAGGAAGGGAAGGGATATATATATATTCCGGGAGTCTCTCCACTTTCCCGGCGGATTTGACAAAGAAGTGATGAAAATCTATTGGAATTCATTGGACTTACATGTGACAAGCATGAAACTGCCATAAATTCTTTGGAATGGCAGGTCGAAAATCAGCATTCCCTTTATTAACAATCCTGGCAGTGAATCGAAGCAGTCGTCTCGTCTCCAAGTGCCAGCCGTAGTTGTTTTCGGTTTGTGACCTGATTGATATAAAAAACATATGCAAAGAAAATACACATTTATCTCAAGAGGAGTTATGGAGTTCAAAAATACGTATGTATAAAGTAATATGTTTTCTGCAATTTGCTGCATAATACAATATCCCCAACTCAACACGCGGAATTCGCTTGCAATCTATTACTAATACCTTGTAGTAGGGGAATTCTTATTTCCGCACATTGTGTCGCCGGAAATAATCACTATCACCCGCATTCTACACGATTCTGCCTTAAAATATCGGTTTGCCTAATCCGGATCCTACAAGTCTTACAAGTTTGGTCTAGTGGGAGGACCCAGCCAGGGTTCGCACCACCCCAGGATTACGGCTGTATAGGTGTTGATTTCCTGTAAGGCAGGTTACACTCCTGCCCTGCCTGCCTGCCTGCCTGCCTGCCTGCCTGACTGACTCCCTGTTCTACAAGTCTTCATTTCATCTATCCACCCATCCCACCCAACCATCCCAGTCTAGCATGTATTTTTAGGAGCATGTATGTATGAGATGTATTACGTGGGCAGGAGGAGGAGAAGGACCAAGGACAAAAGATTGGATTTAACATATATTTTCAGAGATTTGAGTCGGAACATTTTTCTTAACCTGTAAGCAGAGGAGCTGAGACAATTCTCTTCCATGGCGCATTGGAGAAAGTAGAGTTGTTTGTCTTCTAGGTATGTGGACCGTTGGACTTCATAAGCGTCTGGAACCAAGTCCGGTAGTCCTTTTTCAAATGAAAAGAGAGAAAAATTCAGGATTTAAGCTTCATATATTTTCCTCCCTTGTCAAATGGAAATCCTGGGGAGAATATAAGTGAAAGTGCGGCGTGGATATTTTAATAAAAGGTACATGTGAGCCGGGCTCACAGACACACATACAGGGTTATAGCTCGTTTCAGACTCATTCCTCTCTCTAAAGTGCATTATGTGGCCACTGCAAAAGAATCTGGCTGGATAGGAGTATAATAATGGAGGGAATCATCATCATTATATGGGGACAATATGGTTTACTACAACAATATACAAGACCTTTCCTCTTCTTCTTCTTCTTCTTGCTAAATAAGAATTCTTGTTCCCTTGTTCTTATATTGTGCATTCGCTCGTGTATAGCGCTAGCGGGGACGACCAGGAGGAGTGAAAGTGAATGAATGTCGAAGAATGTATTAGAGCTGCTGCCTATGTACATCTTGTGCGGCAAAAACTACTAGAAAGAAAAAAGTAATGGAGTGCGGCAGCTGCTGCTCACTTTTTCTTGGTTTGGTACATTTGTCTTTGACAACGGCTTTTTCTTTTTTTTTACTAAATTCGGTGGGGATCGGGCGGGGGAGCTAGCCAACTCAATGCACGCAAGAGTTGTGAGGGGAATTATAGAGAAAAAAGAAGTGGTCCCACATTTTATTGTATATTGTTTAATACGGGAGCTGGGAGCTGAACAAAGTGAGCTGTCACTACTACTACTGGGCAAAGTGAGAGTGGGAGTTGATATGTGTCTTCTTCGTACGGTCTGTGCAGATGACAGAGGCAAAGTTACGTCCGTTTCCTGGACAAACTAATGTTTCATTTGGAATCGAATCGTAATGATAGCAATCTGCCAATTCCTCCTCTTGTCCGCTACACTTTACACCAGTTGTTATGACATCTGCAGCATCCCCACCAAAATAATCTGTTTGTGGAGCGTCTTGTGCGAAGCCGTGGTTGAGTTGACGACATATTACTGCTCCTTCCAGCAAAGACCAGCCGTCGCCGCAGATCAGTCCCCATTCTAGATATAAATAAAGACATGAAATAAACCGTCTTTCTTAAAGCTAACTAACTTTTCAAGCACGCTCTCTCCTTCTTAAAGCTTCAAATGTGAGCTTAAGAGAGTTTTAAATTGCCAGATGCCCTTTATCCTAGGGTCCCCAATTTTTTTTATCTGGGGGTTTCTAAGGGGGTAGTAAACCTTAGGCGCTGAATCTACTGGTGGTGTCAAATTCATGATGCCTCATACCTGGTTTGAGATATGGGTCACTTTCCGGTCTTTAGTGAAAATGGGGTACCCCCTTTAATATAGTAGACCCGTACCTCCGATAGTGTACCCTCTGATTCCACACCCTACGTTGACTTCATATAGTGCAGCCTAAATATTAGCTATGGGCGTGTACTATTTGACCGGAAGTAGGATATAGTAGCTAGATGTTAACTATTTGGTCCGCGTCAGGATATCTTACACATGCCTGCGTTACTCTGAAACTTACTAAACTGCATGTTGTCGATTTAATAATGTTGGGCCAACTTATGTGTACATTGGCACTAAAAAGGGACCGCTGGCGGCACTTGTTTATTATTAATAGAAACAATCAAGTGCGCGAGGAGTAAAATTTGAAACAAAGGGAATATATTATTTCATGATATGCTATGCAACTTTTGAAACTGGAAGGCTTACTGTCGTCATTGTAAAGGCGAACCAGGACTCTTCCTTCCGTCGGAACACGTCCTCCAGCCAGCTTCACTTCAATTTTCTCCGAGTCAAGCTTTTGTTCGGTGGGGCAAAAGGTTTGTACATATATCCAAAGAATATCCAAAGAGGAGGAGGCCATGTCGTGAATCCCATCCAATCAACATAACATGAAAATAATATAGGAATTAAAAACGTAAAGATTATTGGAAAATGGAAGGAAGCAAAGGCAAAAGTAAAATGAAATTATAAGGAGACATTATTGATCGCGTCTGGAATCAAGCCGCTGCTGACAACAGCGCTCGCTCCCACATTCCTGTGCCCCCAGATAGTGATAGCAAGTGGTGTGGTAAGTACTGTATGAGAGGAAGCACAATGAAGGTTATAGAAAAGAAAGAGAGGAAAACAACGAGGAAACAAGTAGAATTCCCAGTTTGGGTGAAATCATCCTGGTGACGAATGAAACAGTGTTTATATACACCCGGAGTGGAGGAAAACGCAAGACAGCTTCAACAAAAACTGTAAAAAAAATGCCTGTTAGTGTCACTTGTGACATATCCACCCCATTCACAGGAGTCACTACATAAATAAATATTCCATTTTTTTTTCTTATTTTGTTTTCTCCCGTGCACGCCTCCCCAGCATATATTTTGGTAGGAGGGATGTGCATGGACCGCGTACGAAACGAAAACTTGACAAGACAAAGCGAACCTTGAGTTGAGGCAGATATTGCATGCATGTAGGTATAAAAAAAGTACAACGGGAAGGAAAACTACATGCATCAGTCAGGAAAGTATTGATATGCATGAAAGCTTACTCAAAAATTGGTAAAAGGAGCAAAACTTTCTCCATTTATTTGAACAGTTAAACTATTTATGAAATGGGGAGACAGTGGATATCTAGGAATGAGTGAGTGCAACCCGTCAAAGAATTTATCAATACTGTATCCAACGGTGGCAATATTGGCAAGAATAAATTTCAGCAAAATGGTATAATAATGCACTGGGAGCGGGATTGAGTGGAGCATTTAAGCCACCCAAAAAAAGGCCCTTCTGCTCTGTTCTGTAGGTCCCTGTTCCATATCTGCCCTGTGCAAATTACAGGTAATCGGCTTTTTGAGCTTAATATAATCGAAGACGTACATTTTCTTCAGTTTTTGAGGAAAAACTCGGCTTTCACTTGGGCTAACGTGGAAGTGAATGATACAACTTGGCAGGGTTGCATTTTTGTCAAATACAACAAAGAAGAAACATCCAAAAAAAACATCAGCTTGCAAGTTTATGAAAATATCGAGCGTCTGCACTTTTCATTCTTTTTCAAGTTCGAGCCTTACTTTAATTTTTCGTCTTGGCAGGGCTGGCTTTGCCGGAGTGCTGTAGACAAATTCTTCGGAAGATGGATTCACTCTGGCACATACCACGCCAGCAGTTTCAGCATCCGTGCAGTCGTGAACACCCCAACCATCATGGCGACAGTCGACCAACGATTTCTCCTTTCCGTCGCAAAAGATGTTGTCGAGCCAGTACCTAGCTGTGCAATACACAAAATGTGGTCGTCGTTACTTTTAATATTTTTCTCTGGGAATAATAATGAGTTATACACTGCTCTGCTACGCTACGACGAGGAAAATGACTCTCCGAGGAAAACGTGGATTTGCAAAGTTGCGTTTGTTTGGATTTAAAATTATGTCTGCGCGAATAGTATCCATATATGCATAGCTAACCTTCCTATAAGATACATATGAAATAATAGTTTGAAAAATGTGCTCGGAGGATATTCTTTGCTTTGTTTAATTCCTTAGGGTCCCAACTGGTCCAACTTTATTACTCCAATGCAATGTATTTAAAAAAAAAAAAAAAAAAAACTTTCTTCTTTTTTGGCTAATCTTCTTTCTTTCTCCCTTGTCAAAATTATTGTTTTCCCGTAAATACTTGTGTATGTAGGTCAAGCGTCCAACCTTGTTTGGCATGAACGATCCGATCCGAGGTACATATCCATACTAAAACAACTGATGAGAGAAAAAAAGAGAGAAATCTATAAACATAGCTTGCCTCTGGATGGGCCAAATTTTCCATTGTGGGTTGCTTTAATGTCCACTTTAATATCAGGAATTTGGGTTTCGTCTGTGTATCCAAGCTGACGACATACAACTTTGGCGTCATTCAAATCCCACTCGTCGTCACAAATCGATCCCCACCGCTCATCATGGAATATCTCTACCCTTCCTGCAACAAGTGAATATTTAATATCGTCTTTAACATGTTCTTTAGAAGTTGGTAATGGCGTTTGCATGTCCGATCCGTCTAGTTTGACAGGGGGTTAAGTGTTAAAAGTAAGAAGGCCATGACATGTTTTCCACAAAACACGTCAATTTCATGACTCTTTATTGAAACTTATATGTAGCCAGTTTGCAAGATTGATCAACGGGTTAGCTTATTTTGGTAGAGCTAAAAAAACTTTTAAAAAAATGTTAAAAACTTGTTGAAGCGATTTTAGGCAAAGCCTATTAAAATCAAAGGGGTCTCCAGCTAGTATAAATATATATGTAAGTATATGGTGTATTTTATCGGTATATATATAGCCAATATAGCGCTTTGCCTTCTCTATAACGTGCAAGGGGTTTTATTCCTTCTTGGCAAGCCCATGTAATATTTGGAAAGGTAAAAAGACCTTGCTCATCCGTATGTAGGTATGTATAGAATCGGGGTTTTTCTCTACGTAATATTGGTCCTTACGAACAAGGTTTTTTCTCATCATGCAGCATAGAGCATACAACTGGAACGACTGTGTAAGGAACAAAATCTATGGCACACTGAACACTTCGGTATCCATTATGTAGTAAGACGAGCTGCAATTTTCATTCAATTGTAATTGTAAATAATTGTATCAGAAATTAGAAACTCAGTGTTATTTGTGGATGCGGGAAGCATTGTGTATGTTCATTGCACATGGAGTCTGTCACAAAGGGGTTTCAATTCAAGGTGGTAGTCGTGTATCAGGATGCTGCCTCTTTCTTCTTGAAGCTGATGGGTGCGGGTGCTACATATAAACAGCTCGCTTCCTCTGTATTCTAATCTGGAAGGGCTGGAAATCTCTTCTTAAGTTGTAACAATGAAGAGGAATTGGCTAATGTAATCTGCTAAATTAAAAGGGACACACGTTGTCGCAACTTCTTATTTTTTTAATTACAGGATGTTCATTCACTCGGGCAGCATTTGAGACGCACTTTTTTCCATCGAAGACATTGCAAGGCCAGCAAAAAATATGTCACACCGTATATCGTCAAGTGTCACATCATTAGATTAAAGTCGCGCTATCAGGTTTTGAGCCACACTTCCCGTTTTCGTTTTCATTCAGAGAATTCCTGCTCGCACTTGTAAACTTTAACCTCTCATAAATAAGTCGTGCTTCTTCAGCTTCACTTTAATGCATAGCATATACTGACTGATTGTGGTGGTGAGTGAGGTTGAACTCACAGAAGCCTATCATTGCAATTGCACGCAACCAACCATAGCATATTTTTATACATTCGTAAAGGAAGTACTACATTCAATTAAAAAAAATATATGTGTCTCCATCCAGATGGCCCACATACATGCATTGCATCTTCCAAACTTATACATAATAATACGTGTTCCATCCAAGCAAAAGTGCCAACTAACTGGGGCAATAAGTCAGCTAACCTTATTTACTATAGTCTTGACACAAATAAAATCAGACTACACACGCACGCATTGCTATTTTTTTATATGGAGAACAAATCACGTAAAAGGCTGGCGTCTTTGGAAAAAAAGGTTTTAACAGATCAATCCTCCCATACTGGAGCCAATTAATTTTACATACTTTACGATACGAACTTAAGGAAAGGAAAAAACTTGCTCTGTGAAATTCCAAATAAGGCAATCATAATGACTAATGACTCATTCCTGGGCCTCAAGAAATTTATCTCTTGCCTTCATGTGACATTTTTTTTATATCCGTCGAAAGCGTATTGTACGCAAGAAATGCAATCACTACGTACCACAAGTGGACCTTCTTCTTCTTCTTGATAGTAATTTGGCCGTAAACGACTTACAATTACTGTGTCAATTCCTTGCGTTTTGCATTCTTGCTATATATTTAATTCAAAAGGAAAATAGGCAAACTATATGTAAATAGGTAGGTAGGTACGTGCCGTCATGTCGTGAACGTGACGTTTCAAGTAAAACTTTTAAGTTTTGCATTCTTGCTATATATTTAATTCAAAAGGAAAATAGGCAAACTATATGTAAATAGGTAGGTAGGTACGTGCCGTCATGTCGTGAACGTGACGTTTCAAGTAAAACTTGGACTCTATTTTGACCTGCACGTTTGCCAACCTGTTTTTTTAACTTATTTTGATGAACAGCGTTAAATAGGGTTTTTGTATTGTCAACGTGGAAAGATTATGCATGTCTGGCTGGCGGTAGTCATGCTTGTAACTCACATCAGTCAATGATGCGATATTATGATAGAGGAAGTTGTAAGTGAATACCTTCGTGATCATTGGTTCCATCTACAAGTCGAATATTTCCTTCTTTCGGTCTCCTCCTCATAAGTTTTTGCACCATCGTTGCTTTCTTTATTCGACTTTGCCGTGGTTGCTTGTCTTGGCTCCATGATGGTTGAGCGATCTCCAGTATAATTATATAAATTGTCAGTGTGTACAACCATGTTCTTGAGAGACAACCCATCTTATTATTGTTGTTAAAGATGACTGGGAACGACTTACACAGAGTGAAACAAATGAAATATTCCGATATTAGTTAGTAAATCAAGCGAACTTAGAACTCATTCGTGTACAGCTAACGAGGTTTTCTGTTCCCCGCTAATTCTGTATATTAGGAAATTACGAAACCTAGCATGAATATTATATAGATCAAACAGAGCTACTAATCGTACTTGCTGGAGAATCTAACTATATTAATTAGGTATAACAATGTAGTTTGAGGTTTGAGCTGATATACCCGGGCGCGGACGCTAACTCTATCCAACCAAAGTCAACCACCACCGCTAGCAACTAGCACACTCACCAGTTGGACACTTTAATTGAATCGGAATGTTTCCCCAGAAATGCTCAAATAAAATTAGAGAAAACAAGTAAAACTTGTCACTGCCTATTTATTTATTTATTTATTTTACAAAAGGACCGGAGTATAATAAGTCTTGATTTTGAACTACGTCACTAGCGACATGGTCCATGTAGGACATCATCACTAAAACTGATTCACCAAGAAAAACATAAAACATCCATTCGACGCGTTTGGTGTGATGGAAAACTTCGTCAAGTTAGTTGGTGACAGGGAGGATTTACAAAGTGTGTTCGCTCATTGATAGTTGCTCCTTCCTGTATTTACTTACCTCTTTGTTATTACACTCTGCACTGACGAGCCTCTTCTGGCTGTACAGAGCTGAGCATGAAGTCAATCTTCTTGGATACATACCATTCAAATATTTTCAAGTGTTCTGGAAAGTGCCGTGAGTTTTGCTATTAGGTTGACAATATGGGCATTGAATTTCGAATGAATGAAGAGAGACATGAATTAAAGTACATAACGATCATCATAATATGAGATATTATTAGGATTATTACTTATGATGACGAAATCCTGAAACAGGATGAACTCCAAGCAGTTAAAGCAGGGTTATAAAACGCCTTTCAAATTAAAAAAAATAATATTACTTACTGCTGTCTAACTAAAAACCATGAAGAAGTCAAGTTGTTAATGAGTACTGTATGACGACGGAAAGTAAGAATGAACGGGGAAACAACAAGACGAGCATCAAACAAGACTACATACTACAGTTTTAACATTTTTTTACTCGTTTTGTGTTCTTTGATGCCCAACAGAATCGGAGACTTCACTCATGAGCATCGCATGTTACGCTGGCCATCATATCACTAATTATCACTTTATCAGGACTTCATCTCACAAAATAAATATTGGGGCTTCTTTGTTTCAAAAATATTTGTACATATTTAAAGCTTTGTGTTTGTTCTTGCATATAAAGCATGTCATGTCATGCTACACCTACTCACAATCGCAAATCGCAAATATTTTTCGAGACATGCTAAGGTATACTTGAACATAATTTGTAGGAAGGATTGAAAGCTATCACTAAAGTAGTATGTATTTTCCACAGATCCGGATTGATTATCAACTTTATAGATGTAATGTGATGTGACTCATCCAGATTTCCCAGAGCCCCGTTTCAACCAGATACGGGTTTCTAGCTAATAGTGGATTGAGTTGAGAATGTGGCAACGATCGACGTTGGAGACAGTGAGCTTTTTTGTATACGTGAAACGTGAAGCTGTACTTTTACATTATGCATGGTTTATGGGATTTGAAAACTGCGTAATTGGATAATAGTATTATGATATAATATGTAGTTCATCTAAGTGTGTAATGATTTCGTTGACAACGACACACCTCTCCTTCTGATTATCATTATCACTGATATGTAATTATCGTTTTATTAAATCTCCCAATACATATTATAACACATGTACAATCATTACTTTAGTGATTTTTAACAATAGGAAATAGGAATTACAGAAATGTACTTATGTATAGTAGTGAAGGTTATACGCATTATACGAAATACTTTTGGAATGTAATATATTTTCATTTTCTTTCTTTACGTATCCTTAAAACTGAAACATTACTATTAAACATTACTATATTAAATTATTACCTATGCATGCATTCCTTCCTAAAATACAAATTACAAAATAGTGAGTATCTGTCAATAAACAAAATAGAGATGGGAAGATCTATTATGAAAATAACTGCCTACTACAAGTACGCCTGCTAGTTCGCATATTATTTTGTTTTGTATTTTAGTCGAATACTGTACACTACTTTAAACTTTCGCAGGACGAAGCGAAGTTTCGAATTGCTCACACATCCAGAATTGAATGTAGCTAGTATTTACGAGGAAAGTAAGCTCCTCCCCACCCCGGATGAAGTCCTTGTTCAGACCATTCATTATATACGTTTTGTAGAGAATATTTTGATGATATCAGCATCTTTGCTGATATTGAATATTATTTCTGCAGCAGAGTTTCTATAGATTCTGACGTAGAAAAAAGCATTCTCTACAAAACGTACATAATGAGTCGTCGCTACGAGGACTTCATCGGGGGTACGTCCCTAATTAGATAATCGTAAGACATGCCATGCTTATCAGAGAAATTAGGTTCAACGTGATAACAAGATAATATGCCAGCCATCATTGACAACAGCTCCAACAATTTCTTGCGTGATAAGTACTAGACAAATAAGTAAGGAGGAAGGATTGCCGGTGGATATAAACTCAAAGGCAGAAAACTGAAAAAACGCATAGGTTCTATTTTAAAACTCGCGAGCTTAATATTTTCTTCCTACTTGTCCTAAATTAAACTAAAATTCCCTACACCCCATAGCTTGTCTAGTATGAGGGGTATACTATTTTTGTAGCCTTATTTCTAGCCTGTCTATTACCGCAGACTGCAGCGTACGTACGTTAACGTACCAATAGTGCAACAAACTGCAGAATTTTATTTATTTATATGCTTCCCATCAACTGATATTCTTTCTATTTCTACCCATTATTCAATTCCTCCCTCTGGCTGGCTGGACTGATAGTCATTCATGTTCTAGATATCACAGGTATCCCAGTCTCCACATGCATTTGCGAGAATTTAGTTGAAAATTGGTCTTTTGTTGATATGCAGAAGATTGTGACTTGTACGATTACCTATCACAATTGTCAACTATCATTGCGCAATTACTAAAATAATGCTCACAGGAGTGGGTGGCATAGATAGTGTCACACATGGGAAATGGGAAATACTATTGTAAGTTTGCAAGTATGTACTTATTATTGCAAAATCGAGGTGAGTGAATTCAGTTCCCAGTAACATCTGAGGTACTATTGCTCTATCTAATATTTCTATTTAAAGAACACTCTCGTGTAGATTTTGATTGAGCTATGATTTAACCAACTGTGCGCTTTCCATTCGGACAACTTAACTTGTCCGCTGGAACTGGAAACTATTTGGTTACTTAATGAAGTATATAATATGCAACTATTGTATTGCTTGGATGGCATAATTACTCACTTGAACTTAATTTTAAATTGAATAATTGTTCTGCTATAAAAAATATTTACGCTCTGTCAAGACTTGGAGTGGTTGTTTAGGAACATGCTCGTCAAGTTTACAGTCAAAAGTATTTGACCAACTTCCATCCATGTAAGCTGGTAGTGTTAAACAGACTGTTGTTGACCGTGAGACAAAAGGAGAAAATGTCTTGGCTTTTGGCTATAAATATTCTCAACAGTATTTCGGATTTTGTCATAGAGAGGAGGAATTGGACAAAAGACAAGGTTAACACTCACTAAGGCCATTTGTCATTTGTAAATTATAGAATGATGAACGAGAATATTTGCAAAATGAATTGCATGTAATGTGCATGAAAATTGCCGAGTAAGGCGCACTTACTATTCGCAGGGTAGAGTTCGAAAGTTTATATTACTACTGGTTGTCTACTTTCTATGGATGGAGTCCTAAAATACGTAAAACTACACAACTTTGTTCCGATATATGAACAAAATAAACTTAAAGCTCGACATTTGGCATAGTCATGATGAATGAATTGAATGAGTCATAATTTTTGACATTTTAACGTTTTATGACCTTATCCTGCATCTTGTAGTAATAATATTTCATTCACTCATCTTCGGTGAACAGCATATAATGATAATAATACAAGTTTCTCTCATGCCCAATACAAATCGTCGTCATAATCGTCGTCCGGCTGGTTGATGATTGTGACTTGCAGTAAACTACAAGGTTTCGTTTAAAATTTTCCAAATAGTTTTGCTCTGAAAAATGTGTTTGTGGTTATTTGTCGATTGGTTGTCTACTCTGGTATACGTCTAGTAGCCAGGCTACTATATGACGTTTGTTTTAAAAATGTGGATTGTTATGTTTAGTAATCTTGTTGAGAATTACTAATATAATATACAATAGTCCTAACATTATCAGTTGTACATTGAGTTATCAAAAATCTTTGCATGGTTGTTATAATAACAATAATAATAATAATAATAAGCGATTATTGATTTGTACAGTCACATCTCACATTGTAAATGCCATAATCTGGATTAAAATAATTCCCACCAATGCGGTAACGGCTGAGCTTGGTGTCAGAGAAGCCGCGGTATTGCAGCCATCAACGGTGCAATAGCATGTCTTCTTGATACCTTGAACACCCTGGATTGTTACTTCGAGTTCGTCGCAATCATCAATTAAATCCCTTCCGGCACGATATCCCGATTGGATGGTGAAACCACAGTCACGTCGAACAAACGGACGGTTGACTATTTGAACCATAATACGATTTTATTAGTAATATATCAAAAATTTGCAGGAAAAGTATGAAATTGTCGGTGAATGGGTAAATATAACTCACATCGGTTGTCAGGATCATATTTTGGTGGGTTGAGAAAGGTGGTTACTTCTTTGACACACGTCTTCGGAGCAGCATTAATGACTGTGATTTCACGATCTTGATTTCGATCCCCACGCCAATACGCAGAATGCTGCCCGCACGGCACCAATGTTCCGTTGACCATGTAGTCCTCCTCGCATCCCGTGTCTTTCAATGAGTCACACCTGTAACATTCTGTTCCTCCTGCAAAATTAGATTATAAAAATATGCAAACATTGCAAACCATAATAATAACATTGATATGGGATTGGTTAATTAAGTTTACAAGTTTCAGGAACTTTGATAGCGTTTGCAACTACAATGACATCGCATTCCAAAAACATCACCATATAAAACGTATCTTTTACACATGGTTAAGCCAGTGATATTGTCTAGCGTCATCTTTAATTCAATACTCAAATAGTCTCCATAAGAGGCTCGATTGGATTCCTAAGGATTGAATTTAGTTTGATGGTAAGTTGACGTCGTGTCAGACATGCGTTGACAGAATATTAGAGAGTAGTATAATTACAAAAGCGTGTTCTTGATTTGAATTCATCAGCTATTATTTCTTGATATCTGCAGTTCATATAATTTCCTTCAACCCAGGCGTAAATTTCACCTTGGCATTCAGATAAATCCCATTGTCATTGCGAAAGTAGAAAGCTTATTATTACCTATGCGTGTTTTGTACTATAAAGTTTCTCATGCATATATGCTATGCTAACTACATACATAATAGGTATTAGTGTGATAATACCATCTATTTGTGAATGCGTGCTTGCTGCTAGTGGAATGGTTTAAAAGAGTGTTTGTGATGAAAGAAAGAGTGACAAATTATTAAGTACATTTTTATGCATATTTAATAATTTGCGTATTTATTGTGATCGGCATCCACAAGGACTCTTCGCAATATCAACCGATAGTTGATGTTTCACTTCTCACTTGTAACGCAATTACCTAACTAGTTGACTAATTTTTTAATTTAGAGCGACAATGTAGTGCTACGCTACATACACCTCCAACTGCTATGAGCAAATTTTATAAAAGCACATAGCTATTTTAAGTTGAATCTAACTAACACTTGCATAAACTCAATTCAATGGGGACATAGTCAATATATGTGACATGACAGGATTCCCAATAAACCCCACAAGGATAACGAATCTGAACTCCTAATCAAGATTTTACAAAGTCAAACAACACTCCAATTCGGCGTTACAAAGTTACAATATATTCCCTAACATTTTATTCACTGTAACTTATTGCGATCTACATGCAAATTAGTGTCTGAAATTGACATTTTAGGATTGGAATTAGAATTGGTTGTGAGCATATAATTGTCATTTAAATACAAAAGTTGCTTACCTGTGAGAGTAACCACGCCACAGAGAACTATGGCAAAACACGCAAAATCCAAAGACTGCTGCATAGTGCGCATGTTGAATTTGGGATGAAGTCTTCTGAACGATGCTCTATGCTCTCGTTTAACTTAACTGGATGAATTAACTTCGCAAGTCCTCGCAACAGTTAAATAAAAGTTCTATTAGACTTGGTTTTCTTCAGAAATCAGGAGAATGGGGTAGTAAGCGGTTCCACTAAATGCACCGTACTGCTCGCTACACTTGATGAAGTATGAACTTGGGATACAATGAGATCAATACATAAGGGGTATACGCTAAACATAGTCACCATCTTCAAAATCCACACACTCGTCCTATCACTTTCGCTAAACGATTGTGGTATTTGTTCAGGGTTAAATTTTTGTGATAAAAATTCAAAGTCGGTTCATTGTGTTTTGAAACCGACCATTGTGGTTAGTGCTTTTATCCGCTAAGAGTTAAAATACTAACGTCTTGTCTACTAACAGTAGAAATTGCGTATGGCATGTGTCTGTCTGTCTATGTGTTAGATCGCGTGATAACCCAAGAATGCTTGATTCGATTTGGCTGACGCTTGGCGTCTTAGGGAGAGCACCTATTAAAATTCAGCCAATTCGGACAAGGGCAAGGTATCGAAGGTCAAGTCAAAAGCTTTATCGTAGTCAACGGCATTGAATACCTTGACCGATTTGGCTCAAATTTTGTATTCACTTTACCATGGCATTGGGATGATTTTCAGATCTGTAGGATAACCCTTACGGGTTCTATAAGCGTACATACGAGGCGTTTTTGCCCAATTGACCGTAAGGATTCTAAGGGTGTTTGAGTTTGAGGGTACTTTGGTTTTTCAGTTGTACTTTCTTCCTGGGTGCACTTGGGGTTAGATGTTAAAACTGATTGAATACCTGAGTGTCACAAATGCATCTTCATTCACACACAAGTCCAAACCTTGTTTTCGTGGTATACGTTTCTAAATAAGTGCGTTTAAAATATGCCAACGAACAAGGTTGTGTCGTGCGGCCAGACTCTGTCTAATGAAAGTACTGATAGAATCTACTTCATAAATATAATAACGCTTAATTCTTTCTTATCGTCATTTTGAATGAAGTTGCGTATAAGTTATATTGAACCTAGCCCAAGACATTAAACGACTTTTAATGGTGGCTATCTACGCGCTCAGACGAATATTTTCCTCCTGAAAATACTAAATTTCGAAAAGCTAGAACAGTTGTTCCGAGGATTGAGTTAGCGGATTCCAAAGTTTACTTGAAATAGATGGCTATGTTTATCGTATACGTGTTTACCTTTACCATTACCTTAATATGTCTGAAGGACTCTTGGCAAATACACGAAACAAGGGGATGTGTTTATCTACTTTAAAATGCAAATACTATAAACGTTAGCCGAACTGCACTGGCATATAGATATCCCTATGATTATAGTATGCACTGGGTCGGTTTCGGTTGTTGTTGTTGCTGTAGATTGATTTTCCTCACAAGGTGAATTCAAGCGTGACGAATAGCTTACAAAGTAATAAGCACGCAATGCGATTCTCTCGGATTCTTTGTATGAGTGAGTGGCTAAACATGAACTGATCGAGTGTATAGCATTATTAGTTGGCTATTTTTCTCGTTAGTACACTTTACCACCAGAACAGAACGCACTCACAAAAGCTATAATTTCATATATTTCAGTGCATTCCAATTCCAACTCAATTCAATTGTTTGCAAATATTATGGTATTGTAGTATTACTCGAAATCTATGCTGTTAATCGAATTGTAAGTAGTTTCCTGTGCACCAGTTAAAAAAAGTAACACTGAAGAATTGTATGAAATTATGAGTTCACTTGGGAATCGCTCATATATTCTATTTAAACATCTATGTATTTAATACGACACGACAGAGTATACGCGTATGACTTTGAGTCGTTGCGTTAGTTAGGAAACCGTCCGTGGTGATGCACGTTAGCAATAATATGTCGTCGTCGTAAGCATTGCTTGCTCGCGACAAGTATTTCAGTCAGGTATTTTTACACGTTTCGATTTCAAAGAGCAACGGCACGCAAAAATGGTGGTAAACTATCAACAGCACGACGTGGATCAATTTTGTTGTGCAGGCAGGTAGGCAGGCAGGTAGGCTTAGGAATGAATATTTTCAAACGAATTCCCTTGTCTCTTATTATTAGTCACTCACCTTCCTCGGCAAAGCACAAACAAGTGTTGTTGTGTTGTGTTATCTCACATTCGCAATGTTTGGGAATTTTTCATTCCTTCTTTCTTGCTTCTCCTTGTGAGTCAGTCACTGAGCAACTAGCCAACATAAACGTTAGAAGGGATGAATATAATATTACGTTGATGATATCATACTTTTTTCTGCATGTCTTTTACGCGTTTGTCTTGTATAGCTTTTTGTGATTGGCTGCTGGTATATTATTCAAATTGAAAAGTGTAGCCGTTTATTAGTGTAGGTGATGTAGATGTAGGTGATTTGAGTTTAAAAAAACTAACAATGCGTGATTCGCAACATCCAACCTTGTATTATTCCTCTACCACATTTATGGAGGATGGATGGATGGATGCCATGAGAATTTTGGAAGGCATCGCTTTAATACTTGTGTACCTGTCCGTCCGTATATCGCATACATATATACGTCTTCTGCCTGCTGCGAAATTCACAATGTTTGTATGTAATTGTAAATATTCTCCATAGTGCTAAGCATATAGCATCATCCTAATCCTAACAATGGTAGCCACCCCTCCGAAACAAGTACCTGCTCAGTCAAAAATTTCCTTTATTGCATGATGATTATTATGTAACAAACAGAAGAAGAAAACATGAAATCCGTAGAGTATTGCATTTGTGGTGTCTGGTATCCAATGCGTTTTTACGTGCTACAGACAGACATTCGTGTTAACGGATTCCCAAGAAAGAGTCTCACTCCGTTTTTTTTTTTAAATAAAAGGTGTGCTCAGTGTGCTGTTTGATTTACTGCTTCGGCCTAATATGAATCCGTCTGTCTGTCCCATGAGTTACTCAAAAACGATCAAGTCTGAACATTATTTTTAGCTATCAAAAGCTTTTAATTGTGCCATTTTCCGTTAGAATTAGGAGGATTACAATGTTCAAGCGTTATCCACTTTCTGTACTTAACATGCTCACTTGATAGGTGATGTGCTCTTAACAAAAAATACAAAAATATTTAAGCAGTACCCTCGGCATTAAACATCAATAAATTATTAGTCAAATTATCAAAATCCTCCACTCCCTTAAATATTTTACAATACAATTCTGTATATATTGAGTTTGCTACAATCAATCAATATCAAGTATCAAGTTATGCTATTATCAAGTCACTCTGGACAATTTATACGTTACAATAAAATAATTGTAGAAAACACTACTGTCAGGAAATAAGATGACATTACAAGTCAATATATATAAATACTTAAATACAAAATATAATTACAACATGCGCGTCGGTTGGCGTAAGTAAAGTGGTAATAGAAATCCTTCAAATTCGTATTATGATTAAAATTCATCTTATTTACGCGTTAATAAGCATCATTCATTTCCACACACAAGGAACTGACTGATCTCCCTGCTATAAATACAAGATTTGTATTACAAATGCACATAATTATATGAATAAGCAGATGTATTCTAAAGCCAGCGTTGCCTCATTAGCTTCCAATGTTTTCAGTTTATTTGTTCGTTAATTCTTGTAGTGGCTGTAACGTGACTGGCGATACCGAGACACTTGTATATACCTCCGTGGACGCGACGCTTTTTATTATTATTATTGACTATGAATCTCTATATCACATCACAGCACAGGTTGAGCTATAGAATAGGGAAACCTCACTCACCTTGCTCACGTTTGTGGTTGGTGTTGGTGAGAGTGATAGGGTGATGATGATGATGATGATGATATAGGTAGGTATGCATGGTGTACTTACGCACAGATATAGCAAACGGTTTTTTAACCTTCAGTGATGAACTTGGTGCATAGAACATTAGAACGTAGTATCATAGAACGCAGTAGGTACGTACGCTGTCAGTCAGGTATGTTTTGCTTTTCCAAGGCAGCGTGTAGCAAACTCTCCAGCAGACTCTGCACATTGCAGCACCAACCGAATCAACCTCAACCTCGCTAACATAGGGGCACGTCATCAATTAGTCATTTATGTCGGGAATAAAACAAAGACCATTACATAAGCTCCAAGAAAATGCTTCGTGAATTCTGCGATGGGAACATTGTCAGTAGGTCATACCATTTTTGCTCTTTCCATTTGAAACCATTGGCTAAACGCGTTTGCTTACACAAACCCATGAATTACTACATATTAGCTAGGAAGCTTCATAGAATTCACCAACTTATTAGAATTTTGTACACTTACCTTTCCTTTCCTTCGGAAATTTACAAATGAGCTTTTGTTGAGTTGTGATGTGATCACTTTGACACTATATATAAGCACAGTATCACTAATTTCCCTTCACTGAACTTTCTCCTTTTAGCAGAGTCTATAAGTAAGGGTATGAAAATCATAAAAAAACTGTAAGTTTCGTACTGGAAATAAATTTGAGGTCGAGGTGAGTTTACCGAAAGACCTGAAGCTACGCTACAGCCGATAAGAAAACCTACATGCAGGCAGCAGTACACACATGTCATAGAAAGATACTAGGGGCTAGACTCCCGAGCCATTCTTTTTGTGACTTTGGCTATTCATGAATTAATCTCCCAAAACGCACAGCACAACCTCTTAAATCAAAAAACCGTAGAGTACCTCAAAAACGTGCGACTCATGACGTAGGAGGGGCACGTGCCTATTCCCTATAACTACCTGTAGGGGAAAATATAGAGGTTTTATGCATGGAAAGCAGATCTGATCCTGAATTAGAATGAGTCATATGAAAAACAATGCATTTATTTAGAAAAATGGGGCCAAGGGCGAACGCATGAGATTTCGTAAACTATATGCATAAGCATTAGCGTGTTGTATGTAAGTATGATCGTGGAACTGTGCTAGTAGCAATCCGGTATCTGAACTCACAAATGCATGCGTAGTCAGTCTATCCATCGTCCATGTCCATAATGATAATCCATACAATAGACTCACTCTACCGTTTCCAGCGTTTAGTTGTTGAGTGTGACTCAGATGGTAAACTTTCCGTAAGTTTCCCTAAAGTGTAGTTTAGATTCTTGATTACATTGGGTACCTTTGTTTGGCATGAAGATTTCATTACCAGTGTTCGTTTTCCCGAGTGGAGAGTTTAAAATTGGCAAACTGGATTGTTCTGGTGCATAAATAATAATGGTTAGTAATGAATATAATAAGGCGGCATGTGCATAGTTATTAAGAGCAAAAGCTTTAGCTTTAAGCTCTTTATGAAATTATGGATGCTGTGTGTGTGTCAGTCTGTGTGTGTGTGTGTGTGTGTGTTACTCTGTGCGATAACTCAAGAATGCCTGATCCGATTTGGCTGAAACTTGGCATGTAGGTACTCTTGGTCTTGGGGAAGGCACCCTATGCAAATCAGCCAAATCGGGGCAAGGGTAAGGGGTCAAAGGTCAAGTTGAAATTTTTTTATGCCTATGTAGGGTAGGTAAACGTAAGTAGGTATGTGCGAACGTGAGTGTGGATATTAGGACGTAGCCATTTCGATTTTGGTATCGCACTGAGGTTGGTAAAAGCAGTACTGTCGGAGGTACGAGTTCGACCTACGGATCTCCACCACTGTGAGATGTTGTTTAATTGATAAAAAAAGTCGAAGAAGGCAGACGGTGTAGTTCACTTTAACTAATTATTTTATTAACAACGCAGAAAAAATGTCACGTTTCATTACAAGAACAAGAATAATGGTTTGACTTAATTAAAACAAAAAATCAGTTTCATTGGGACACTCAAATACTCGGAGAGAAAAATCCTAGAGAACTTGATGACAACTTCTGACTGACTGACTGACTGTCTCTTGGTCGCTCCAAGATCTTGCTTCTGTCGGGATGTGTGGCTAACGTGTCAAGCATCCCTCCGTGTTCCTAACTCTATGATTATGAGCTCTGCTCACAGGCCCCTCCCTCAAGACGAGGCTCCGCACGAAGTCCATATGAGAGTACACCCATTCGCCAAGGCGATCCACAGGTCGGTATTCGCGGCCATACCGGGAGGAAGTGACGTTGTTGGGTGCGGCATATGGAACGATTGGCGTCGATGGGTTGGTCGGTGGTGGGGCAGGTGCATCGTCGGGCGAGGATTCAGAGGAGGAACTGCTCGTGGAAGGACTGGACAATGATCGGGCAGCTGGTTCCAGTGGAGAGCGGGCGAAAGAGTCAGCGTCATCCTCATCGGCGTCGTAGGCGTCGGAGGAGTCATCAATGTCAGAGGAAGACAGGGGTCGGTGATAAGGCTTCATTTGTTCTGCAGTCACACGGAGAATCCGGGATTTCCCGGGGCGAGAAGTAACGAGGTCATACGTGATGGGACCAACGGGTCGGAGAACCTTATACGGTCCTTTCCAGACAGGGCGCCATTTTGTGACCTTCCCGATTGTTCGACGGTGCTCCAAAATAAGGACGAGTTGACCAGGGTGAAACATTCGAGGTGGGTGGGTTATGTCATACTTCAGCTTAATCCTCTCCTGCTCGCGTATTGTGCTGTCACGGGCCTCGATCAGAGCGGTGTCATGCGCCTGGCGTTGCAAGGTGGTATCTGGCGAATAGACGGATTCATCAGAAACGGGCCACTGAATGTCAGAGCGGGTGGTTGGATGGCGTCCAAAGACGAGGTAATAGGGACTGTAGCAAGTAGTTTTGTGGACCGTAGAGTTGTAGCTGTGGACTATGCGTTGGAGTAGCTCAGCCCAGCGGTCTTGATGATCGTACACGTACTTCCCAAGGGTCTTTTTCAGAGTCCCGTTAGCGCGTTCAGTTACGCCATTAGACTGAGGGTGATTAGCTGTTGCGAACCGTGCCGTGATTCCATTGGCGGAGCAGAACTGCTTCGTGGTAGCAGACGTGAAGCACGTGCCCTGGTCGAAAATAATGGTACGTGGGCAACCGTATTTAAAAATGACACTATCACGGATGGCTGCAATAGTCTCCTCAGCGGATTGTGAACGGGTCGGGCATGCGATCATAAAGCGAGTCAAATGGTCAACGAGGACAAGGATGTGTTTAAATCCGTGTTGAGTGGCCGGAAACGGTCCTATGAAGTCTACTCCAATGCGAGAGAATGGTTGGTCTGGCGGGGGGTCAGGTAACAAGGGTCCGGGTGGGGCACCCACACGGCGGTTAAATAGTTGACAGGTGTGGCAAGATTGTACGAACTGTCGCACATGTCTGTACATTTTCTTCCACCAGAATCGACGGCTTATCTCTGTCCACGTCTTCAGTAGGCTGTAGTGGCCACCAGGATTTCCGTCGTGGATTTCCTCCATAACGGTCTTGCGGAGTGTTGCAGGGACGACGAGTAACCACAACCGCTGTTCCACGTTATAGCTGGCACGGTAGAGAATGTCGTCCTTAAGCAGGAATTCCGACAGCGTATCCCGTAATGACGTGGTCGGTGGGGTAGGTTCAGAAATACGTGCTTGAAGCTGCGTGATGATGTGGCGAAGAGGAGGATCAGCATATTGTGCTTTGGCAAAATCAACTGACGGGACAGAATCTAGGTTATAGGCGGCGATGGCGTCGTCAGAGTCGCTAGCGGTAGGCGGAGCCGGGTCAACTGGGTAACGGGAGAGGCAATCAGCGTCCTTATGGAGGTGTCCATTCTTGTACACGACGGTGAAGTTAAAAGGCTGGAGTTTCAGAGCCCAACGAGCAAGGCGACCATTCGGATCCTTTAAGTTAAGGAGATGGCAGAGAGCATGATGGTCGGTGACAACAGTGAACGGGCGGCCATATAGGTAGGGTCGAAATTTTCGGACGGCGTCGACGACAGCTAATGCTTCCTTCTCCGTAATGGAATAGTTCATTTCCGCCTTGTTCAATGTACGGGACGAGTAGGCGATCACTTGTTCCTTTCCGTTCTTCTTCTGTACCAGTGTGGCACCCAGCCCATATCCACAAGCATCCGTATGGAGCTCAACTGTGGCGGCTTCATCGGGATATGCCAACACGGGGGCGCTGGTCATTTTCGTCTGTAGTAATTCGAAAGCATCTTGGCAGTGAGGGCTCCAGTGGAACTGGGACGACTTCTCCGTAAGGGCGGTGAGAGGTTTTGCGATAGTGGCAAAACCTGATATGAAGCGGCGGTAATACCCGCAAAGGCCAAGAAAAGAGCGCACATCAGTGGAGCACTGTGGAGTAGGGAAGCTAGTAATGGCGTTGACAGTTTTGGGATCCGGTTCCACCCCGTTGGAGGAGATGATGTGGCCGAGATACTTAAGGCGAGTCATGGCGAAAGAGCACTTCGATGGTTTGAGGGTCAAGTTGGCGTTGCAGATGGCAGTTAATACTAACCGGAGACGGTGGTTATGTTCAGGAAGATCACGGCCATAAACAATGATGTCGTCGATGTAGACAAGAGAGGCACACCACATAAGTGGTCCCAGGACATTCGTGACGAGGCGCTGAAACTCTGACGGGGCGTTGGTCAGGCCAAAGGGCATGGTTTTGAACTGGAACAACCCGTCAGGGGTGATGAACGCAGTCTTTTCTTGATCCTCTTTCTTAACCGGGATCTGGTGGAACCCGGAGAGCATGTCCAGCACGGAAAAATATTTCACCCCGTTCAAGTTGTCCAGAGCGTCGTCGATCCGCGGAAGGGGGAAAACGTCCTTTTTGGTGATGGCATTGAGGCGGCGGTAATCGACGCAAAAACGCCATGTGCCATCCTGCTTCGGGCGAAGGACCACAGGGGAACTCCAGGGGGATGTGGATGGCTCAACAATGTCTTGCTGGAGCATGTCAGTCACCTGGCGTTGAATCTCACGTCGCTCCTGGAGTGAGACACGGTATGGGCGGGACTTAACTGGGTGATTGGTGCCGGTGTCAATGGTGCACTCGGTCAAATGCGTCTTGCCGATCTCGTTCTTGTCAAATGCAAAGGCGTGGCGAAATTGGTCGAGTATTTCCAAGACTGAGATCTGTTGAGAGGGTGACAAGTCGCCGTTGATGTTGAAATTAATAGGTGGCTCGTCGGGGGACAGCGTGGGTGGTTGATGCAGCATACATACTGCAGTCTCCGGGGTGAGTGTTTCACCAAATCCTATGTGTTGTTTACGTTTAAGCTTGCAGGGTTCTGTCGACAGGTTGTAAATGTGGATGTCATACGTGCCATTGTCGTCGTCCGTGACGCAAGAGCCAATTGCCAAAAACCTCTCGTGTTGCAACTGCTGGCATCCTTCCACAAGGAGTGGGCCTGTGACGGGTTGACGGGTTTTGACGGCTACTTTGACGGCAGACCGCGGCGGAAGTAGCACCGTTTTGGCGACGGAGATAGATGAACGGGTGGCTGGCGTTGGTGTAGCTGAGACATGTGGCTCGGGGATAGTAACGGCGAGATTTTTACAATCAATGGTGGCCTTGTATGCCTGTAGGAAGTCCAGGCCGATAATGATTTGCTCCGTCAAGCCTGGTACGAGAACAAAATCCCACACGGAACGGACTCCTTGCACAATAAATTGAAGAGTAACTATCTCATTGATTTGGTGATGCACCGGGCCAATAACGCCAACAATGTTCCTTGGTGGAATTGTGCGTCGGGATAGAATATGAGTGGGAAGGCTTTCCAATATGTGTGGGTTAAGGGCAGACGTGGTAGCGCCGGTGTCTACTAAACTCGGAATGTCGATGGCCGAAAACTGGAGAGTGGTCTGAATGTGCAGTCTGGAGTTTTGCCGTGGAGGATTGCGGTTCGGTGGCAGTTGAATGACTGGACTGGCTGCGGTGGGGGTTAATGATGATGTCAGAGCCGGTGAAATAGGGCCTATAGCAAAGCGGTCGTGTTCCGGGATCGTTGGTTCGGGCAGATTTAAGCTAGGCTTACTAAAGGGTAGGGAACTTAGAGCTTCGCTGGAGACATCTGCGTCAGAGGAGCAGCGTAACGTGGATGGCGTTGATGAAGGCTCCGGAGAATGAGTGATTGGGGGAGAACATTTTTGTCGGATGTCGTCGATTGCATGTATAATCTTGTCGATGACCGGGTCAGGGGCACGTGCGGGCCGTGCAGTCGTAGTTTGGTAAGTTAATGCCCAGGAGTCCCGCTCTCCCGGGCTTAGTAGTTTTCCGAAGCTGGTCGGTGTGGCGGCGCTGGTAGGGCTAATTGTCCTGCTCGAGGTGGTGGCCAGTGTGGTGACGGGAGTGCTTGGACGGCGGGTGGCGGCGGTGGTAGCGCTAAGAAGTTGGAAGGGTGTGGCGGGGCCTGTTGCGGTGACGTAGGGTTTCTCTGAGGTCGCTGGTGAACTTGAAGTGGTGGTTCACCATGGCGAGCGCGAAGTCGGGCAGATTCTTCGGGATACTGAATGGCAAACCGTCGACAGGAGCGCTTAAAATGTCCAATGCCAGAGCAGAAGTTACAGACTATGTCGGATCGGTTGGGGGCTGATCGCGGCGGTTCTGGGTTAGCTGCAGAAGAAGGACGGTGCGTGGAGGTGTTCGGTGAATTTGATGGACCACCGATTGAGCGACGAAGTTCCAAGAGCCCAGTGAGGCTGATTCGCACAGCGGCTAGTGATGTGGCTTGAGGTAAGATGGACTGGGCAAGGTCAAGGGGGAGTCCATAGAGCACTTCCTTTACTTTTTTCTCTTCAGGCATGGTGGGTTTCCAGGCTTGAATGAGGGCGAGTTTGTCCGCTAAGAATTGGGTTGCACTTTCATTAGGTCTGAGCGTTCGAGCACGGCATGATTCCTTCGCTGCTTTTCTGGTGATGTCAGAGGGAAAAAATTCGCACAATTCTTTCTGTAGGGCCGCCCAAATGTCGTTCGGTTTGGCATCCGTTGCACTAATTAACTTAGCATATTTTTCGTTAACAGTGCACCACCAGGACTTAGCTGCACCATCCAGGAAATGTCCTAAGGCGATGACTGCCCATGTATTGTCTTTCGTGTGGAGAATGAGGCTGGATTTAAAGAGGTTGAGGAAAGTTTCGGTGTCGGTGGTGCCCGTGAAACGGGGAAACTGGGTTAACAGGTCAGTGAAGGACGTAGCCATTTCGATTTTGGTATCGCACTGAGGTTGGTAAAAGCAGTACTGTCGGAGGTACGAGTTCGACCTACGGATCTCCACCACTGTGAGATGTTGTTTAATTGATAAAAAAA
>JAANSN010002308.1:0-24984 GCA_036850665.1 Dicranocentrus wangi | reverse complement strand
TGGGCTACTGGGCTACAGGGCTACGGGCTACACCCCAATTCTTGGGCTACTGGGCTACAGGGCTACGGGCTACATGTAGCCCAGTAGCCCGTAGCCCTGTAGCCCGGAAATTTGGCTACAATTTGGTGTAGCCCGCACATCTCTGCAATACGCATCCCCTGCCATGCCATTTTATTTGAGTAGTATTATGTATGACAAACAGACTATTGCTGGGATTCTCCCGTCTTCATTCCACTATTTTTTTAATGAATTTTGTGTGCACTCTTCCACGCCATCACGCACTCTTCCCGGAGAGGAGAATCAGAAGGGAAAATCGAATGTCCCCTCTTGATTCCGTTTCTTATACACACTCTGCTTTCTTCTCCGTTTATTTAATAAATTTTAAGGCTCCTGGAATACTAGCTTTATGTCTTGCATAAAAAATGAAGTCGGTCGGATTATGCGGGCGGAATAGAGGGAAACAGAGAGAAAGGAGACGACAGTGAATTCTTTTATTTCCAACAAGTAATTGGATGTAATTTGAAAAAACTGGACAGTGAGAAGGGTTAGCTGAATGAAGCGACCATGTTCCCTCCTCTTGAGCAGCCATTTTTACTCCAAACACGTCATTTTTCCATTTTCCATCGCAGGAGCACACCCATTGCCATTCGATTACCTATCTCTGTATCCAGAGAATTGAGTTGTAGCGTGGCTCTGCCTTCCTGTTCTTCCTGCATCATCGTTGCTTGTGTAAAAGAGTTGCCATTTAGTATTAAACAGCACCTATCCTTTATCGGAGGGCTAATTTTATGTGAAAGATAGATACTGTTCCTGTGTCTGTTTAGGTCTGGTAATGACATGACAATGACTCAAATGAGGAATGTCATGTGGAATACAAATGGGTGGCATAAAATGAGGGGAAGAGCGAAAAAATAATCTCAAGCTATGGTGGTGTGGTTGGAAGTTGGAATATAACCACCAGGAATATCCTACGTAAACGTACGTCCTCCTGATATAATTCTTCAACACGTAGACACTGTTGTGCGCTTGCATGGTGTACGTGTCCAATGTCTCTGCTGTTGTTTATTTGGACGTAAACCAACGAGAATATGACACGCAGATTTGCAATTTACAGCCAAAGTATTTCGTCAAATTATTCATACAACGCATATTTACTTATTTACTCTTATTTTTTATTAGATTTTAGATTGGATGGTGGCAGAAATTCGTGAGTCATTTTCTCTCCGTGACGCACGCACACAGCCAAATACCTTTTTTAATTGTTTGTCAATAATTTTGCATTTGTACTTCCGCGATAAGGATTCCCCAGTCTTGTTTCCTAAACCACAAAACTCATGTTGGGATGAGACACTCAACTCAACTCAACTCATTTTCCTAACCAACTCGATTTAAGTGGAGGCATAACATGGGGAAAACAAACAAGGAAATAAATAGAACGGGAGGCGTGAATTGAACTTGCTACGTGTACGACGTTTTAAAAGAGGAAGTTGATTATGAAAGAAAAAACGTATTTTGTATGAGCTGTCAATGTCCCAATCTTAAACTAATGCCATGTCCATTCCACGACGACCACAAAACGTCAACTCAAACTAGTCTTCCAGTTGACTTTTTGACAAGGCACAATATAAAGTCCTCCAGCTGCAGTAACGACAGCAGTTCTCATCATTATCGCCTCACACGTTGCTCCTCCACGAAGACTCCAACCATCCCTCCCTCCCTATCTTTTAAGTACCTTCAGTGTACTCTAACCTAAAAACCATTATTACTTAAGTCTAAACTTAAATGTCATCATCCATTTTGCCCAAATAAGTAGTTGGAAGTAGAGATGGATCCAGTGACAATAGCAGAGGTTTTGAAAAGGAGTGTCTTGAAGGAGGGGAGGATTTCGATTGACAACCCCGTGTTTTCCCTCCACTACCGACTAACTGTCTACATCCTCATCGCCTTTGCCCTTATCCTTGGCTCCAATAAGTATTTTGGAGATCCGATCGACTGCTCTTCTCCCAACAACCAGACCGAAAGGGTATAAAAACATTTTAATTAAGGTGCTGTATAGCATACCTTTTTCATACCTTAATGAATCTAATATTATTGATCCTCTAATTCTTTTGTATATTATAGATTGTGGACGGCTATTGTAGGTACAATTCCTACATCATCGTCCCCAGAGGTAAAATGACTTAATATAAATATGCGCCATCTTTTCTGTATTCAGTTTGGATCAGCAATCTCCAATTTGACTTTTTTCGTTTTCAGAAGGAGACTATTACGAGCCTCATCGTCACCCCGTGATTGGGGTCTCGTACCAGACGGTCAAGGAACTCGAGCATGATCCGGATTACAAGCCCTCCTTCGTGCGCTCCTACCAGTGGATCGAGTTCCTCCTTTTCCTCCAAGCCCTCCTCTTCTTCCTCCCCCGCTACCTCTGGAGGGACTGCTTCGAGCACGGCAGGATGAAGGAGATTACCGGGATCCGAGCCAAAGTGCGCGTCGAGAACACCGTGGACAGCGAGAATGTGGGGGAGATGGTGAGTCTTCTCCAGCACTGGAGGAGGGGGTGGCCCCTCTACGCCTGGCAGTACGTCACCTGCGAGCTGCTCAACTTTGCCAATGTGACCACCCAATTTGTACTGCTGGCACGGGCTCTCGACCTCAACTGGGCGACCTTGCGGGACGACTTATTCACCTCCGAGTCGAACGATAACGCCTTTGCAGGGATAAACCTGGTGTTTCCAAAGGTGACTCGGTGCGACATTATCACTGGTGGCGGGGCAGGGATCTACCTCAGCCCGGAAATATGCATTCTTCCCATCAACGTATTTACAACAAAATTCTACACTTTCCTCTGGTATTCCATCCATCCATCAAACATCATACCACTAAAATTCGGAATTATTTATTTATGAATTTGTAATAATATGCGTGCATCATCCTTTACGGATTGCATTGCAGGTTTTACTTTTTGGGTCTGTCCGTGATTTCCGGACTTGCGTTGATTTATCGTGCCATCCTCATCATTTCCGCACCCATGCGCTACTTGAAGCTGAAGAGGGCCGCAAAAATCAGGGGAGAAGAGCAAGGAATTTCGCATTTGCAGCGTTGTTTGGGTTATCAGGAGTGGTTTGTGCTGGACATGATTGGCAAGAATCTGGACATTCTCACATTCCAGCGGCTGGTGGTCGAGTATGACAAGGCGTTGAGGTCGACGGTCGACTCACGGCAACTGACTACATGTGATTACAGTGCAACGGCACCTCGACCACCAAACCAACCACGACGTTCCTTCCTTCCTTCCTTTAATGTAATATTATATCTCATTCATTAACAAACTGAATATGAAATTACATTTTAACACAATACCTAATTCGTATGACCTGGCGTACAAAATAAACTATTGAATCTCAATTGAAATTAAAGTTTAGTCGTAATTTTGGAATAACATTTCAACGGCTAATAATACGGCGTAGTAAAAAAATCATCAAAATGACAAAAATTGAGAGTATTCGGATGTCTCCTTTATTATTAAAATGGGACAGGTGGTGATTTTAATATTATTTCCACTGTACGAAAGTATAAATGGGGAATGGAGATGGAGATCTCGCATCAGATTTGACACTCATCGTCAGCTTGACTTTGAACCCTGCAACTGATTGGATTTCTAGACCAACTTTTATTTTACCACTGTAATTTATTATCAAAGTAGTAGCGACTTTCATGATGAGCAGCCATCTAGTTACAGCTTTAATTTTGTTTTGCGGGGCAGTGTCGGTCTTCTCTCAGGATGAGCAGCCCGTCTTCATTGAAAGCAAGCTGGATGGGAAGGTTGTTGCTCCACACTGCAAATAATTAAGGAATTGTGAATTTGCCAAGAATGATTGATTGCTATCCTCAGGTAGTGATTTGGTTGATGTTGGAGTGTCCATTGTGTTTTTCGGTAGGTGCTCACCGTGACGGACGTCATTGTTCCACCAAGTGGACCGTACAGACGGTATGGCGTGTCTGCTCTGGCGCTGAACACCTCCATTCCACAATCTTGGGTCTTCATTGAATACTCAGGTAGGTTAGCCAACCCACCCAACCAATTAAATATCACTCAAGAACAGAATAGTATTTTTAAGCATGCTATAATTAATTGAGAATTATGCATTGTGGAATGCAGATGGGGAAGGTGAGATTCGGTCGGTCGGAGCATCCCATCAGAACTCCTTGAGCACAGGGCTCATGTGTGACAATTGCTTTTCCTACACTTACTTTTACAACTTTAGTGCAGTCACCTCCGACGGGTCTCAACTGCTGCTCAGATTGGACTTGTTCGGGGACGAAGCCGCATGCGTTTCCAACCCGGGGTGCTCCACTAACTAAAAAAAAACTATGACGATATCTTTCTTTTTTGAACTTTGCACTTTCTCTCTGTTCATCCATCTATTCCATCTTGTGAATTATATATCTAGAATGTCATTCATTATTATAATTTTCAGGAATGGAGCCCCAATCGCGGACAGCGAGTGCGACGCTTCCGATATTAGTCAACAATGGGTTATTCGTGACGCCCCTGAGGTGGCGGAGCAGGAGGTGGATGATGAGGAAGAATTCGATTCCGAAGAAAGTGACGAGCTGTATTCCCTCGTGTTTGTGTAAACTTATTTGATAGACTACCAATATTGCATTAGGAGCATGAGTAATAAAGTCGGATCGGAGTGTTTGGAAAGAGAAGTAATTTTTTTTACAAAATGACACCATTCTAATCATTTCCACATGCTTCTATTCTATGCCTTCCCATTATTCATGAAATCCAAGAGCGCAGCGCTAACCTTGAAATCTATTAAATCTGTTGGGATAATTTATCAACCAACCTTGAAAATGAAAAGAAAGGGGTTGCCACCTGTCTAATTTGAATGACTAGGAAGCAACGAGATAAAAAGTAGTTTGTCCTGCTGGTTTTTTAGTCACTCCACGCTCTAAAAAATCGTCATAATATTAATTTGCACGTCCATGAGTTGTTGGAAGTGTTGGAACATACCATGTGCCAAGAAGAATGAAATAATGGAACACGAAAAATGAGTTTAGACTGATGAAATATAATATTATGATGAAAATCAGAAATCCTTCGCTTTACATGTTTTATTACTAGGCTTACTCCCTCTACAGTCTAAATTACTTTGATATTGACCAAAAAATGTAATAATTTGGTTACAAATCCATCCTCTTCTGTCTAGTCACAACAAAGGTACGCGAAATGATAATCTTTTGTATGAAAAGAGGCAAAATTAATATTCTCTTCTCAGAGGGTGATGTTAAGATCGACCTGAAACCAGCATCCCGTGTAGTTCTGTCCTGATTCCGGTGGAGAGTGCACCCCAATTGCCCAATCTGTCGTTCTGATGCCCTAATAAATACATCGCTCATATAATAATAATTATTATAACTAACCAAGGCCGTGCATTATTGCACCAACAAGGTACTACATATATTGCCTTTATTGTTAGCCTACCGTGCCATTGTGCCCCATTCCATCGCATCCCGCAGTGCAAACAGCGTCCGGGTGAATCTCAATCTGAGACTTGAGCGTGTAGACGACACCCGAGTAGACAGGACAGCTAAACCCGACGTGACTGTCGTCTCCACAGCCCGCCCTTCCAATCTCCATGCCATACGCGTTTGGAGGGACTGCATAATAGGAAATGAAGGACATGAAGCTGACCTCGTTGGACTCGGGAGGAGTGTCAAAGAAAAAGTCCATTTCGACCGGGAGTGGCACTCCTTTCCTGACGGTGCATGGCTGCTGGCTGCACTCGTCCACGCGGACCGTCAACTGTCCCTCCATCCCCTCCGTGCCTGCACAACAGTCCAACCAATAACAATAATATTATATACAATACAAAATACAAACTAAAAAACTACTTGGCAAGTTTTGGAATAATATGATCGTTGTAATTCACTCACACCACATGTTGGACACGTCGAGTGCACTCGCAGAGAGCACAAGCAGACAGGCAGCCACAATTAGTAGTATTTTCATTTTTATTAGGAGTGCCGAGTGGTGTTAATTAATAACGTTCAAACTCTGTATGATGCTCAACCCAACAACAGCCCATTCCTTTTTATATGACCCGTGTCCATGACCGACATGACCCATATCAATCATGTCACATATTTATCTTCAATTTTGCGAAAGAGGATAACAACAGTGTTGTTTCAATATACATACCAATTTAAGGGATAATTCCCAAAATCCCAATCCAAATCCTCCCAAAAAAGCTATATCAGAAGAATGTTATGCATTTTAAACAAACGCCACTCGAACTAATGGATATTTGCAAAGAGCACACATTACATTTTAAACATTTTTGTCTTTTAGACTACGAATACTTGATGAGTGAATAAATTTGGCAGACTCACTCGTTTGCCCATTTGCACAAGTTTAGGAGGTAGGTGCGTTTATTGTGGCGATGTTGCGTGGTCTGCAATGTGAGTGTGAGTAGTACAGGTAGTTCTATTAACTTCTCCACTAAAGTCAGCTTACATGTTTGTTTGAACAGTCAAAAACGATTTGCTTGCGCACTGGATTACTAGAATAAATAAATGAGCAATGGCTGCATGATTGAGTGATTGACATGTTTGGATTGGACAGGATTGGATTCAGGTTAGCGCTATTGGGTTGATGAGAATGTGAAATGTTCATGATCCTCTTCACACACAAGCAAAATAAATGTTATAGTCGATGTATGGTCAACTTAATTAGGTTTCAAATATAGCCAATATTAGGAATTTGCTCCTACTGCAGTGTAATAATCAATTACAAAAAATACATGCAGGCTAACAATACGATTTTCTAGTTACCTATGTCCAGCATTTCAAACAAAAGTAGTCATGAATGAAGTCATTCAAATCAAATGCGAGCAAAATATGGGGACGGGGAGAGGCGATAGTCGTCGTACTCGTCGTATCTCAATATCTCCACTCATGATAAGATCTTATCTAATATAATACTAATTAATTACGTATGGCCGTCCCCAAAGTCATTGCCAACCTGAGTATTTAATTTACGTATTTGCGACACGACACGAATTGCATTAAACTTTAACCACTCAGTATAAATTCAGTATAAATAAACAATAAAAATCTCTATAATAAACCACATTCCTACAATTTCGGTTTTAGTTACAGTCGGGACGGATGAATGAGATGCCAAAGTTGATGTCCGCTTCGTTGGTTTGGAATACAGTGAGCACCATGTCCTTATGCGGAATCATGAAGAAACCCCCGTCGTCGTTATCACACAGCCTGCAAAATTTAAAATGCGTAATATTTGATTGCTAAAGTATTTCCTCCTGTACTTACTTATTCTGAGTCGAAGAATAACAAGTATTTTTATTATTATTTTGGGATTCTTATTCTTACCTTGTCTGGAACTCCCATGGGGCCGGACTTGCGTCTGCATTGAAGTAGTACAGGTCAGTGAAGTCGCCACAGTCAGAGTCCCCAAGTTGCGCCCTGTACAGCAATCCCCGTTCCTCCGACTTGTTCCACGCGTTCCCGTAGGAAGTGAAGACCAAGGTGGACAACTCGTTGTTGTCAAAGCGGTAGCTCGCTGGGGGATAGTATAGTCGGCCACCTTCAGAGGTCAATCTCAGGGTTGTGATGATATCGGACGACTCGCTGGAAATGGTGGGAAGTGGTGCTCCAGCGCTGGAAGTGCCAATGTACTGGAGGGAGAAGCCGCTGCTGTTGTTGGCGTTTGGGGAGGGTCCCGCGTGGAGGGTGACCACCAACACGTTCACATTCTCCACGTTGTACAACCCTGGTTGCGTGCTGTATCAAATCAAAAATACAAAAACATTATGTTTCTATTTTATTTTGGAATTGTTTCCCAAAAATCGGTTACTATTTTATGATGTTATATGGTAAGGCTTACGGAACGAGTTGAACAATCTTCGAGTCTCGGGTGACCCCAGCGACAGTGATCTGATGGTCACTGGACGGTTCTGAAAAGCCCATTTCGAAGATTCCGATGGAGTAGCTGGTCGCATTTGGGGCTCGAATCGTCCAGACGCACCTCTCGTTGGGGATCAGTGCCTCGTTTGTTTTGTACGAGATAGTGCCGCTGGTGCTGTTCAGGACTTCTCTACAGCTTGTGCTCGTGGTGGAGGATGTGGTGGAAGCTCTGAAGAGATTTGAGAATTCAGAGGAGGTCAGGCCGGTGGCCGCCGAGAAGGCAACAAATGAGAGGAGTAGAGCTGAAAGTAGCCTTGCCATTTTTGAATATTATTTTAATGGTATTTAGGGATATGTGGGCAGAGTGGTTGGAGCTGTATACTAATGAGATGAGTTACTGAAAGTGTTTGATGATGTTGAGGCAGGTGGGACCAGGGCTTATATACCACAGAGAGTGACGGTTAGTAGCAAGCTGACCGGACCAATTTGTCCAGATTGACGTGTGACAGCGTGATTGACGTGTTTTGAAGACACTTAAAGCTTTTTATATAATCATATTGGATTTGCGGATTTGTCGGTTGTGCACCTGGGCGATTATGCAACCAAGAAGAGTAATTTGATGTCTTCAAATCATAAATTATCATCATGCGTTTCATCATTTGTGTTTCCAGGTGGAATAGAGTTGTTGTTTGTTTCATCATGGCATGATGACAATCGTCCGTGGTTTCATCATTTTTGACAAACCTGATCAGAGTGATCAGTGATCAATTGATCTTGGTGATCCTCTGACGAGTGCTTAGGACGAGATAACGCGCATGTCCATTGTCCATGTAATTGCTGCATACTACTGTATACCAAAACCTAAGTTAAAATTGCCCTGACCATCATTGACCACCGTTGATTGACAGGAAGACACTTGTCCACGCCACAATTACGTGCTTCCCCTGTCTACGTATAATGAACACTTGACCACTGGTATAAAAAACGCGATAAAATGATGAGAGCTGATGTAATAATTTCATCAGTGAGTTCTCTCTCTGCAACGCTAACAACTAGTTAGACCCTCAACGAACATCGTTTTCACACTCATAGATGCAAAATATAGTTTGCACAAGAAGCATTTACCTATTGACCACCTAGTCCCATGATGAAATTTTAAAAACTTTTGTTTATTAATTATTCGTATTGGAATTTACGCAGGCATTTGTTTACCATTACATTCCACTCTACTGGTTGATTATGCCGTCACCACCTACCCTGCCAATACAGTCCAATGATCTGCACTGGTAACATTGTGCATGCACCCCTTCAGCTCTTCAATGTTTACTCACCAATAACCAGAAATAATTTAACAATAAATGAAATTGTTGTTGAAATGCCAAAGTTTTTGAAAACTAATAGAGGAGTGAAAAATTCAGTTTTGTTGAGCCTCATCCTCAAGCTGACTGATAATTAAACATTGCATTAAACTAATTAAACTAATGAATGATGAATGAGGAGATGTGCATGAGCGAATGAATGAGCATTTCATTTTTCATTCATGTCATGCTGCTTTCTTGCTCCTTTGTTGGTTTTTGCACCATGCCCTGCCATAGCATAGCTGGGCAGCAAGACGGGAACGAACACGACGGCGACATCAGACGAGCAAAAAGGGAAGCAAAAAGTGATTCGGTTCGGTTTGCTTTTGCTTGTTTGCTTTGGTGGACAGCTGACTTGGTATCNGTTCGGTTTGCTTTTGCTTGTTTGCTTTGGTGGACAGCTGACTTGGTATCATGTGGCTTGTCAACAAACAAACAAACAAGCAGCACAGCACTGAGCAGTGAGCACCGAGAAGAAGACCACGACAAACAATACTTTTTCTCCACTCTACTGACCTACTGACCTGCTGACGGACTGACTGATTGTCAGTTTTTAAAATCCAAGACCCGTGCCTTGAGTTGTGTGCCTTTTGCTGCTCCTCTCATCTCCTCTTTCGATCGAGCCAGGTTTGTTAGAGGCTAGAAAATTAATTGCAACCAACATAATAACATAATATTATTATTATTATATTTCCATTATAAAATGCACCTCAACAGGTAGGTGACAGTGACAGGCCAGCTAATTTTAGTTATTATTAATTATTGACACGAGTCTTTTTCTAATAAAGAGTCAAATCATTTGTTCTAAACAGGAGGTGAGACTGGAGTCTGGAGATGGGAAGTGAGCCATTTGAAATCAATACAAAAGGGATTTGCCTTCTCTGCCTGACGGACTGCAACGCCAACGCCAAAGGTGGAAATAATAATAGCAAATACAATTATGGAGGGACGAGTGAAGTGGCGTCTTTTAAATCCCTCCTCCGTCATTTACAAGTGGATATCCTGAAACTACCCAATTTCGCCTCCTCCTTGCAAGAGGAACCTTCCCCCCAGGAGGTGGATCTTTTGGAGAACACAGACTTTGTGGTGAATTTGTGCGGGGCCTGCGCCTCCGTCGCCACCAATGTTCGAGAGTGGCTCGGGAAGCTGGAGTACATTCGGAAGCAGCTCGAGAAATGTGTGAGCAATTTGTACGGACTCATGAAGGAGGGCGAAGGGGATCCGAGGAGGGTTCGAGATTTCCGGTGGAGAATGCGAACACGGAATCCCTACGAAATGGTCAATGTCAGCATCGCCGAGAATTTGAGAAAGGAGACCTTGCTCAAGTGTAATAAATAATCAATTTTAATAATATTTGGGGGATGATGGGGTGGGGTGGGGGGGTAAACCAATCTTAATCCATTGTTCTATCACTCTCTCTCTGATTTAATCTGTAGGCTCATTAAGCATTGAGGGTAAATTACATCAAGCACCGTCGAGCTCGAAAAAAGCTGAGGAGGAGGAGGTGGAGGACGAAGATGGGATTAGAATAGCTGCGACATTCCCAGTACTACCCCCAAGACCCTCGCCTGCTGCTGACCCCTTAAATCAAAGCTTTTCTGGAGCTCTCGGAAACACGGGTGGTGGTCACCCAAGGAGTTATGCTCAAATTGCAGGAGGAGGAGGAGGAAGAGGAGGAGGAGGTAGAGTGGACCAGCAGTATCCAGTGGCAGATGAACTAATGGTGAAACTGGATCCCAGCTTATTTCAACAAGACGAAGAGGATTACGAAGATGTTAATGGAGACATTGAGTTTGTGTACGAGGGTGGTGACGCTGGCCCCACGGCATGGGATGATGATGATGACCTTGACCCCGACAAGTCCTCTTCAGGAATACCGGCGGGCCCCACTCTAGAACCCACTCCAGGCTCTTCCAGGTCCAAGACCTGTGAAGTCTGTGGGAGAGTATTTTACAGCCCCTCCAAACTGGCGAAACACATGGTGCTTCATACTGGAGAGAAGCCCTTTGTGTGCTCGTACTGCGGGAAAGCTACTGCGGAATACCACAACCACCTCACCCACCTCATGACCATCCACACCCTGGAACACTTTTCCAACCAGCTACCACCCGACACCACGAGGTCAGCACTGGCAAGGGCCCTCATGGACGAGCAAAAGGACTACAGGCACGTGAGCAAAGGGAGCAAAAAGTATTTCGGATGTCGCTACTGCAGTAGGGTCCACCCGAGGGACATTTACCTCAAGCATCACATCATCCGCTGTCATTTCGAGAAGGTGGTGGAGCGACTCAAAAAACTAGGGGCACCGCCGGGCAGCTCGAAAATAAGTCAGCCACTCTCCAGAACAAATAATGAAGTAACTTCTGTTCGAGCGAAGAAGGGGAAGCCTAAAATTATGAAAGGGAGAAAAGTAGGAGGTGGTGGTGGTAGAAAGAAGCGGTACAAGTGCACCGTGTGTGGGAAAGCCTGCCTGTCTCCGGCGAGTTTAACCATTCACAAGAGGATTCACAGTGGGGCAAGGCCCTTCAGTTGCAATTACTGTGGAAAGGCTAGCAGTGCAAAGGGAACGCACACGCAGCACATCCTGACGGTGCACCCGATGGAAGAGTTCGGACATGAGTTCCCACCTGGAACCACCCCCGAGCTTCTGAAGCAGGCCACTGAAGAGTTCATCCCGTATCCCGAGGACAAGATGAGGTACTACGGCTGTCTCCACTGCACCCATGGCTATTCGAAGCCGTCAAAGTTGAAGGAGCACGTGCTGAGGAATCATTTTGCGGAGGTCATCACTAGACTACAGACTTTAGTAGACGCCGACACCACTACTGCTCCTCCTGACGATGAATGAGTCGAGTCCACCTTCTTTGATGGCGAGTCTCCGCCCACTGACTGATCCCATTAGGTATTTTGAAGTCTCGGTAATTGATTGAAGTGAAGCTTGTAGTTTCTAGTTGTGTTGTGTGTATCCCATTGTGACAATTTTCAATTTTCTACCCATTTTGTAATAATTAATAAAAGTTAAAGTTACAATTTGTCGTCAACAACAAAGAAGGATATTCATGCACAACAATAAAATGAAAGTTCCAAAACAGCGACTTGTGAATGAGAATGAACACAGGGTTTTATTTTATAATTTGATTGAGCACCTCACTTCTTTACCAAAATAAGTTTCTGTGGTGAAGAAACAGGAACAAGAACAAGTCAAACAATAACAATAACCACGTTTCAAACAATGAAGTTTATTAATTATTGGTCACCAATAATTGGTGATTCCTTCGTATTTTTGAGTCTTTTTTTCGAGTACTCTCAACAATACATATTTTATTTACATGCACCATTTTATCGGTTTCTATCTTGTTCAAACCTATGAGGCAAATCAATCAAACCTCATTCGAAATGCATAAATAAAAAGCGTTGTCCTTCTTCGACTTTTGCAGGTTTTCTCCGATTCCGGCCGCAATCCCCTCCAGTTGCTCCTCCGAGAGAAAAGTATCATTCATTTGCAGGGTTGGGATGGGAGCGCCCCAGTGGCACAGTTCTAGGTTCCCCGCCCTCCCGAAACTGTCTTACCGCCCCGAATCCCCTGGTCTAGGACATTTGTCCCTGCATGCGGACGGACAGCGGTTGGTCATTAATTTTCTTTCAAGGCGACATTTAAGTTTGTTTTCATTGTCAGAAAAGTCGACTGTCAATGGTAAAACTATATTGCACAACGTGTCATTATTATTATTATTATTACAAACATAAAATAGTTATATTTTTTGGAACACATCATGCGCTCGTTTTCCCCTTGTGAAAATCCCAACGTGGCCGTGGGGCTCGGTTGATTGATGCGCATGCGCAAAAAAGTAGACTTGCTAGGAGTTCATACGTATTAATAATGGAGTGGGAATTTGTTGAAAAATATTCACACAACGGTTAAATCTGAGAGAAGCAAAACATTTCTACATTCTGGAACGTCATTTTTATTTATATTTTTACATAATTAAATACACTACTGTTGTTGTAGGGCTTCCACTTCCGCTTTGCCTCACTGACAGCCTATTATTATACATCATTCAGACAGATATAATGCAAATTCAGATCCGGGAATAATTATTTAATCGTGTTGTCAGTATCTAAAACTTGTAAAACATGGGTAAGTATTTAAATAGTGCATAATAGGGATTACAAATTTTTAAATTGGCATATATGCTTTCAAATAATGATAGTCATCGATTTAAAGCAGGGAAATTATTATTGCGAGGAGCTTGGCAGTATCATATCACACTCTTGACGGTGTAAAATTAAATTAAATTGGATCCTATGCAAATTTACTCAAGCTTCCGAAAGAAAACGCTGCTGCTTGCAACTGAGCTGCTTATAACAAACAAGTAGGCTCGAGCGAGTGTCCGTGTCGTAATTGTCGCGGAGAGCACTCATTCTTAATATTATGATTTTAATTGTAGTTCCCAGGAGTTTTGGGAGTGACATGGTGTCTAGCGCATTATCGAGGGGACCCGTGCGCAAAACTTTTCGACAGTGCGGATGCTGTACGAGGTCAGGAAATATACACTAGGAGCCGGAAAGGGTACCAAGCAAGATAAATAACGTAGGAACCTTTAAAGGGCTGTTGGAAGTAGTAGGTGAAGGTGAAGGCCATTTTGTGAAATAAATTACCGACCTCTTCTCTTACTGGAAGTGGCAGGAAGCTATAAAAGTGACACGTCAACTATGCACTATTATGAGCAATTAAGAAGAGAATAGTGAGATAATAGCCGTCTTGGTTGGGGTGGCTATTCGATAAACCAATGCAGTAAAAAAGGTTTCCCCTCATCCACTCATGATAATAGTTGTAAGCTTAGCTTAAAAAACAGTTCTCAAGGTGCGGTGCCACATTCTGTGAGAGCGAGCACGAAATTCTTTATCGTGTAAGAACAAAAGTAGTTTTCCTCCTCAAACGCTTCTCCTCTGTCAGAATAATGAACACAACACAAACAACCTGTAATTTACAATTTGCAAATGAAAAATCTAATCTATGCATTATGTATGTTTCATGTTTCTTTACCTGAATTATGAACAATCCAGTTCATTCAGAAGGTAGTCAATTAATTGTTATGTAGATTCTATTTCGTGGAAATCCGGAAATCCGCTGTCAACCATAATTATTAGCTAAAAGCTAGCTCAGCTCAACATTTTGAACGCCAGAGATAGAATAGATGATAGATGTATGCTTACTTGTCTACTGGAAATTTCAACGCTGCGCCCCACTAATTATGTATATGAAGGAAGAATTCTATCTCTAATCTCTACATGGACAACCTGATGGAGTAGTGAGTAGTTGAGTAGTAGTATTATCATTCTTCTCTGAAAAATCAGTTTGAATAGTTGATGACGTGAATAAATCCCGTCCTTTCCTTCTCCTCTCATCTATCTCACTCCTTTTTGTATGGATGATTTCACATTTCACCTAATATATATCATGTCCCTAGTCCCAATAATGCTTAACTAAAAAGGAATCGATCATTCGAGCATTCATCGCTTTTTTGGTATAGTTTTTTATGACACGGCGAATTTCCCTCTTTCAACAATAATAACAAAACGAGAAAGCCGATCATCATAATATACACCATACCTGGGTATGTACCTATATTTAAATAAAAATAAAAGTATCGTAAATAGTATCTAGCTGTACGTATATTGCCAACATTGCATCCACAATTGCTTGGCACCAACAATTACCTACCTACTAAATACTTATTGTCTAGCCCACTAATAATTAATTAATTAATACCAAACTTTTCAAATAGGCCAGTCCCCTTCAGGTAGCGAAGGTCCCTTCGGAAGCAGACTCGGGATGGTTCCACCATGGCCTCAAAATCCGGCAGAACCTCCACCGTTTTCCCGTTGCAAAAGAAATGCTGACTGTTGACAGCGTAGCTCTGCATTATTTTCACATACGGGGAGTCCGGATTTGTGGCAAAATCCTGGGTGTACAGCGTCTTAAATGGGGCCAATGGGGAGGAGTCATCCTCCTTCAGAATCCTGTCGATGAACTCCTGATAGCTCACTAGAGCAATGTCTAGTCCAAACTCTTCTTTCGCAATGGCCACCAGCTCCTGCTCCAAGTCGACTAGTTTCGGAATCAAATTACAAACGTCGGACCTGGCCTCCGGGTGGAAAAATATTGAGAGGGCGAGCTGGGCGCAGCGGTCCACGGGAATGCAGGGGAGGGGGAAGGGCGAGTCGGGCATGCAGCCCAGCTTCATTTCAGCCAAGAAGCGGAGGAGGAAGTGGTTTGGCTCGCATCTCCCACTTTGGCTGTGGCCCCCCAGCAGCGGCAGCCGAATGGCCTTGCAAGGCACGCCCCGCTCCACAGCCTGTCGAATCAGTTGCTCGGCCACGTGTTTTGAAATGGGGTAGCCGGCGTTGATTGTGATGTCGTCAAAGGCGTCCAAATCCTGCCATCCCTCTGACATGCACCCGCTCGCGTCCAACTTGGCAATGATGAGCATGGTGGACATGTAACACAACTGCTTTAGCCTTTTGCTCGTGCAAAACTCGAGCACTCGGAACGTTCCGAACACGTTTGTGGAGCGCGTGGTGGAACTGCTGCTGGATTGGGGTGATCTCCAGTAGGTCGCGTTGTAGTCCACTTTGACTGCGCCGTGAACTACGGCGTCCACCCGGACCGCAAGTGAATCATATTCCGCCTGGGGGAGTCCAAATTGCGGTTCGGATATCTCGCCTTGGATGCAAATCACTTTGCTGAGGTCTGTCCTGTCGGAGAGTCCCGCCCTTGCCAATGCAGACTTGAGCCTATCGGCGGGACTAAGCTTGCCCCTTTTGCGAACTAGACAGTAGACAGTGCTAATGCCGGGCCGTTGGACTAGTTCGTGGAGTAGGAATGGGCCGAGGGTTCCGGTTGCTCCGGTCAGAAGTATCGTGCCCATCTGATCGCATGCTGCGGGGCCTTGGGCTAATAACTCATGGTTGATGCGAATGGCTGCTGGCAATTCTGAATCCTCCCTGATCAGCATTTTAAGTTCGTCCAAAGTCGGCAAGTTCCTCGTTGATTGGTGATCGGCGCGATGGTTGGGTTTTTCTAAAAGAGCGAGGAGGCGCTCTGCCAGATCGTTCGGCGTTGTGCAGTTTTGTAGGTGGCCCATTGTCAACGTCACCCTCCCGCCGAGCATGTTTTGCACCCCATTCTTAACTTCGAGCATCATGAGACTGTCGACCCCGAGCGAGCTAAAGTCGGCACGACCATCAACCACCTCACCCCGCTCACTCCGCAACACAGTCGTGAGGGTAGCCGCGATCATGCCTCGAAACAACTCCAGCCTCTCCTCTCTCCCCGAACTGCTGTCCATTCCAGCCCAGAACTCGGCCGCGTTTATAATGGGCCCAGTTGAGCTGGCAGCGCCCTCTCCGAGCAAGGTCCGGTCGTCCACAAAATCCCTGAGGTGGGTGAACATTTTGGAGAGCAGGTGGAAGGAGTCAATGTTCGTTACCGCAACGTTGGTCTTGGTTGGACTCCTCAGCAGCGTTTCCAGGGCGAGAATCCCCTGAGACGTGGCGAGTGGAGTAACTCCCGGGAAGTCAATGTCGGTGGCAACGCCCACCTCCCCCCAATTTCCCCAATTGACAGAGGTGGCAGGGAGCCCAATGGAATGTCGGTAGTGGGCCAAGGTATCCTGGAAGCTGTTGCTGGCGCAGTGGTTGGCCTGCCCAGGGGAGCCGACTGTGGCGGTGAAGGAGGAGAAGAGAACAAAGTGTTCCAGCAACAGCCCTTTGGTCAGCTCGTGCAGGTTCCAAGAACCGTCTATCTTTGGATTGCAGGTGAAGGTGAGCCTAAACTTGCTCCAGCTTTGGTTCCCGAGGGTGGCATCCGCCAGCACCCCAGCGACATGCAAGACGCCTCTCAACGGAGGGAAAGTAGGGTCTTCCTTGATTATTCCATACACAAGCTTGCGACACTGCTCATAGTTGCCCACGTCGACTGCCACCGCGGACACGTGCTTCCCCGCCTCCTTACCATTCCAAAGCGCAATCTGAGCTCCGACGGTGGGGTTTGGGGAGCTCCGACTTGCAATCATCACGTGTTTCCCGCCGCTTCGCAGAATCCACTTGATCATCTCCAAACCAATCCCTCCCAGGCCCCCTGTCACCAATAACCTATCGAGGGCCTTCCCATGTGACAGTCTTCAGTCGAGCTAAGCAGTTTCTGGATGTAGTCGGGGGATCTGAGAGCCACTATTTCGAATGGTCCAAACTCCCATCTGACTATTGGTCCTTTGCCTTTGCACCAGTTGGAAAATGTCGTCAGCATGCCTTATTAACGTTTGAAAGACTAGTTACAGTTTCTAGAACACATTAGATTGCATTTTCAAAGAAGGATATTATTTTATCCTCTCCTTACTTCTTCTGCAAACGAATTCCATAAGGTTGAGATATTTTCCCAGCACAAATTGCCTCGGGCCCGGTATGTATCCCCTTCAAGCACATGTTATCCTTCCTTCGTTGAAATCGGGACACTGCTGACATCACCAATAGTGTTACAAGGCATAGCCAGACTGAAATGTACCCGCAAAATAGATTTGCAAAAAGGACTGCTGAAACAGGCATTGTTCAGGTTTTCAAACGTGCTAAAACTATTTGCCCACGAGATGAGTGATTTGCGAGAGCAGGAAAAAGAGGTTGCACTTGTACTCGTTGCTCAGTCACAAGATTGAATGACGGACTCCACAACACAACAATATCAAATACATCCAAAGTAGGATATGATAAATCTGTAATGAGATTGGTGATGTGCCATGCACATATATATTTAAACCAATTAACTAACTATTCATCATTCATTCAAAAATTAATTAAAACATTTACGTTATATTTTGTACAACCGCGATTCAGAACACTCACAATCAAAACAGAGTACAAATATGTACGACTGCAATTCAGAACAGTACAAAATTATATTTACAACTGCTGTTCAGAACAGTACAAATAGTAAACATCTTGATTTTCTCTACACACATTATACATAGTCATACTTACATCATACCTATCTACGTTGCATTTTGTACCAACCACTAAATAATAAATATAATAGCAGACACCTTAGTACACACTGTCAAACAACCCAAGGTACTATCAAAAACCGTTATATACTGTCAAACAACCTCAAAGTTAAGGAAAATGAAAGCTAGTTGACATACACGATCAACATTCTTCTATCTCCCGAACTACCAAGCCAGCTGCCAGTCTTAAAGACTCGACCATGCATTAGTCTAGTGCAGCCGAACGCAGACTAATAGATTCACCCACAACTCCCAACCAAGCAGCACTTCGCGTCTAGTAGAACAACACGAATCCACCTAGTAGGACATCTCTAATCAACCTTGTAAAACATTCGAAGTTAACATATATAACACCTCCAGTCAAATTATGGAACTCCCCCAGACAGCCCTGTAGAACAACCCCGCATTTGTCTGTTATATACCTACACACAGTGATTGATTGAGTTGGTACGTTTCACAGGTTTAAAGGGGTGTTCTGCTGTTTTAGGAATGTAAAATTGGGAAGGTTGCTGAAGTTGTTCTACCAGCTTGTTGGCTGTTTGGCTATGCTAGTGTCGAGATATAGCTGTTTGGCTAAGGTCATAGTCATTAGTACGATTCATTAAGATTTCACTAGGTACTTCGTTGGTAAACTTGTTGCGGATACTTGACTTCAATTTCCCACGGTATCTAAAATCGGGTTCAACCTCTCTCCACGGCAAAAGTTGTTTTTGTTTGATATTATATATTGCGAATCAACTTTACATGAAATGATGGTATCAGTCGACATTCGTATTCGTAATCTTTATATAATTAATTACAATGTTGTTGTTGCCTTTATGCAAAAATATGAGCCTGGATAACTATTACTAGTGAGCTGTTACTAAACTACCTGGCTGTAAACAAAACATTTATTGGTACTCCCACCACAGCTTAACACTTTCTCATCTTCCCATATAGTGTATATACTCATGAAACCTTGGTCCTCACTCACGTCAGCAAACCGTTTTCCGTTTTTAATTATGCGAGCTTTTGTGGAGTTTTGGAGAATCTAGAAATTTAACATCCACTCACATATTGAAGGTAATTATTAGCTAGGATGTTTTCCAATCATGTTTACTAGCAGAAAGGAAGTAGGTAAAAAGTTTGTTATTGTTTCTACTTCAAGGTTCACAACAATGTGCGCCAGTAAACGCAGCTAATGACGGCAATAAAACCGATTTAAGTTAATCGTCGTGTTTACAAAGATTTAGTCTAATTACGACATGATGTATTTTTGCTCACAGAAAAACAACAAATTGCTGCGAAAACAAGTTTTAGTGCTGGGGGGAAAATCATGTGGATGAAAACAGATACCGTGGGAATTTGTTTTATCAATTTATTTAGGAATATTGTAGTACATAAAGAGGACGACACACCATTTATGTAGAGGTGCTGTAGTTTATCATGCTCCCTAATTCGCATTACTGACCTCATTCCATGTAGGTAAATGATTCAGGTACTAAGCAAAGAATTCTAATGCTTTCTTTAAAATTCTGTAAAATCTAATACTTTGATGAGTGACAGTGTTCAGTGTATACAGTCCACCTTAGAGATTGTCGCAACCACTTTTTCGGGATCTTAGTTTGAAAAGTTTTTGACGTCAAAAATCAAGGGATACGACGGGAATTATTATGTTCGAGTGACAATAGGGACATCGGCACTATTATATTAATATTACACAACATGTCAATTAAATCCCTATGAAAAACACACATAATTGGCCCAATTAAATTGGGACTAAAATCTAGAAAAATCTTATCTTGTGCTAATCATTACTGACGTGAGCAAGTCTCAGTTTTCTAGCGGCTGCAGAGCCGTTAACTTTGTTATCGCAGGCTATGGGTTCGATTCCCCGGTTCGACCAAGCACGCAGAGCAGAATAATATGAAAATAGATGGTCATTCATTACGTGGCAAAATTTATTTGATTGGGAAACTAAAAATATTTTATGCATGCTGTTTCTGCATTTTCGTGTTTTATTTGCAGCACCCCTGCCTGCCATCCGAGGGCATGAAGGATCAAGGAGCACCCACTTGCATATATGTGTCAACAAGGATAAATTTGTCAAATTGTGATTTCATACAGCATTCCTACTATGTTTACTTTTCATAACGACGAAGCAATATTAACGATTTTAAAAATCTGCAGGGAAAACGAAGATATTGGGGGATGTAATAACATAACAAAATTCTATCACAAAATCATTCTTATCGTACCACATTGACAAGAACCACGCAAGTTTTCACAAAATGCTTATCATTCATTACATCCACATTTCCCTATCGTGTCAGAAGTTGTCAGGAGGCAGCATAGTTATATCAATGCATGACATTGATGGCCTGTTAAATACCGAAATTAGAAATTGCCTATGTGACGCGACAAATAAGATAAAGACATTCATACAAGGGACTGCTGTCAAGGGACAACGTACGCCTGGACTCTTTTGCTGCCTAACAAAGATTTCGTGGAAAGAGCAAGAGCACTGCTGGTTGGGAATATGCTCCACGCCGTGGCTACATGATGGAAGATCCTTTGATGATCCGATGCTCTCGGACTCCACTGCACTAACCCCAAATTACTATAAGTGCATCAATACCGGAATCATCCTTTTAAATGTAGGGATTACGTAACTGTATCATTTCATAGAGTTAGGGCAACAGGATCCTGTGTCAGTGCCGACGAATATCACCTCAGCGCCTGATTTAATTTGCCTTCTGCCACCGGCTGCGACTCCACTAAAACTAATTGGAATTATTGATTGATTTATAAAAGGATGGAAAAGTGGAATATCCCATTCTGTCAAGAACAGAAGAAAAATAAATACGGCCTAAAAATTGTATTGTCTCAATCGTTTAAAAACGAAATGTTTTTTTAAAAAACCACAGTCATTCAAATGAAATTTCACATTACAAGCATCAAAACAATGTGTTGTAAACTTGTGGGCCCTGACACATGTGCATGGTGCTGACATTACAACCATACATGCGTTAAACTAACAATTACTAAATAAATTACTGCAATTATAAGCATGTCTCGATAATGCTGGTTGTCCATGCAATGCTGGCAAAGGAATTTGAGCACAGAAAGCACACCGGTACTACGATAAAGGTTAGTTGGGCATATTCCTCCTTTCCTCCTTGCGTATATCCTAATTTATGGAAATTGCTTCTTGTGTGAAAAAATTTGAATAAATTCCCATTCAATTGTTGTCAAGTTATTATAAGCAAGTCTAGAAGGAGCTGGAGTGTCTGTTGGGGGCATCCCATCTGTCATTTGACGCTGTCTGAATATGGGTGAGGGGGTCGGGTCGGGTATTTTAATAATATCCCATGATTCTGTCTGGATGAACAGTGAATTTTTGTCAGAGTCACCAACATAATATAGTAATGTGCTTTCCATTTCTAGCTTTTCTTTCACCATCCCAACTTCCCGGAAAATTCTGAAAGGAGTGTAACTTGTAACTTCACGACTCAATTCACTCACTTAACGCGACCATTATCTTTATCCGGCCATCTTTTGATAGAGGCACGTTTCGTTTTGTTAGTCTGGGGAGGAGAACAAGGAGAACTGATCCAACCATCGCATCAAAGGAGTCAATAGAACCTTCCATTTTTGCCAAGGAGTCAACCTCAACAGAATCCCGTTTCGAACATTCTTGAATGCTTTCAGTTTTCCAACTCAATCAAACTCACCTCGCCAATACATTTCAGCAATCTTGTTATTTCCCACAATTAGACCTAATTCTAAAAATAATGCAAAGATATAACTCGCGAGCAATAAAATATTAATGAATACGTAATGCATGCATGACCAGTAACTTTAAAAAGTGGACCGCTGCATGCATATATAGATTTGAAATTTAATCCACAATTTAAATCAAAATGAAGGCATAGATTTTTATTGCAATTTGCAATCAATCAACTCGAAATATCGCCACAAGGACATACATGCTGTACGAAAGTATAATTTACGTAATGTTTTGACCCACTGATGCTGTTATATACATATATTTCATTGAACCGTCAAATTCCCGAATCTTTTACAAATTGCATAAATCATTGCACGAAATTAGGCAGGAAGGTCTTCACACGTTCATCTAAACCTACGATATACTTAAAAATACTTGTGCTTGGATATCAGATCAGAGCATTCACTAATTCCTTTCAACTTCCTTCATTATTTTGTATGCTTCTCCATCATGATTTTAAGCCTGAGAGCGTAAAACGCGACCACAAAAATTGCAACAAGACATGCGAACTGGTGACCAACATCAACTCCAGCAGCGTCAATTTGCTCGAGAAACTTTTCCGGGTGTTTGAAGTGGCAGTGGGCTTGAGTGCATTTGAGATTATCCCTGTTGAGGCCATAAATGGCGGTGAGTGCAGACTGGAAGCAGTATTTTGGATAGGACACGGCACGAAACCCAACTGAGGAATGGAGGAACAGTGTTCAAAGTGACAAAAAATCCCGCAAATAGGAAAATCGGAATGGATGACACCGGTCGGCGGTCCTAAGAATACAGCGTTACCAACATTGAAAGCAGCTCCGATTAGCAGACCATAAGACTGGTGGGCGACAAGAGATATCCCAATATGTGTTCCAGCAACAATTAAAACTTGAATCCTTCCTGAGGTTAATCCGTCATGAAGTAGGTTGTGACCACGTAGAGAAGCGGGAAAAATATCTGGAATGGCAAGTCGGCGCATGTGCGCGCCAGGAAGTATGCCCTGAGGGAATACGAGCAGTTGAAGTACTCTCGGATAACCACACCCCGCCCCGTTCCAGTGGGAATGTGAGCACGGTGGACATCATTGAGAGGAAAACCATGAACAAGTCTCCAAAGAGGAGATTTCCTGTATTCATAAACACTTCAGAGGCCTCGTGGTATACAGCTCCAATTATAAGAGATATTAGCAGGGTTGAGGCAAACCTCATATGAGTCAGCATCGTGTCCCGAGACGCACACAAAAAGGATCTCCTCAGCAGAGTAAAGAACTGATTACTGAAAAGGTGGATTGGGGAATCCCCATGAATACATTTGAAAACAATTATTTCCATCTGTCTCCGTCTCACGCTGGATCAGAGTGAAAGTCAGCTCTTTCTTGTCATGTGGATCACATGTGATACATGCACATGCATGTGATTTTTGATATTACACATCATTACTAATTGTACATGTTTTCCATGACTGTTGGTATCCGCTTTTGGTCTGGCAAGTCTGGCTGCTCCTGTGCGATCAGTCCCATTTGCTCCGTGCTTGCTTGCGTTGTTGTTGTTGAAGTTGCTGCTCTGCTGTTGCTGCTGCCAAATAGACTTATGATTACTGCCCTGTTTTTTGTCTGTCTCTGTAGTAGACGCATTAGTATTATTAGTTAGCGTTAGCATTTCGGGATGGGCTGCGTGCACTGCTCCGAGATGAGAACTAAAGCAATATCCCTTTTATCGACTCCACACGATCCACCTTGGCCTTGCTTTTCGACGACGGAGCCTTCAAGGTTGCGAATTTTCTGACATTTGAATTCACGTAAAACTCATCCTTCTTCCCCAAATTACCCGTTGCATCCACCCACCTGCTGCTGTCTTCCGTCCCCTTCCTCCCAGAAAATGAGAATGAAGCCCCATTGTCGGGGAATGGTTCCTCCTCCAGGAAGGTAGCGTTGAGAATTGTGAGTTTTATCCTGCTTCCTTTCCACTCCCTCCTCGCCAAAGCCAACTAATTGTAAGCGGTGGTTGGGTTTCTCCGGGGATGCCGGTGCGGAATTTGAATTGGAGAATGGCTCCCCTCCAAAGTTGTTGGTTGGCGTGATTGGAGTCTGGGGGGATGCCAAGTCGCCGGATTTGGGGGTGAACAGGATGTCACCTACGTTCTTGAGTTGGGCCCATGTCTTTTCCATCTTCTTGGACCATGTTGCGAAACCTGGAGAGTCATCATGACAAAGCAAACCAGAATCATTTACCTGCACAGGTACTCCTTCTACTAGCTGAACATCTGCGCATCGATCGTGGACGTACTACCTCCATCAAAATGAATAGAATAAACGAGAAGTTGGCGACAGCCTTTTGATAAAGCAATGTGGTTGCATTGTGCCCGTGCGTGCAGTGCATGGCTTTTGTTTTGTGCTTTTTGTGAGATCATAAAATTTGTTTTTGGTTTCAGCCATCCACCCACCCGTCCCTTCAATAGCCAGGTCTATAGACTACCTATAGATACATATTCTTGCAAAGTTACTCATACTTGCCGATTTTACTCCGATGAAATGAAATATACTTAACTCGAAATCACGAACGAAGTAATATTACGAAACCTGAGTAGTCATATATATATAGGCTCGCTCATGCTCCTTCGTGTTACTAATCTGATGATGATTGCAATTTGTAAATGAAAATCTACTGAAATTACAAAGTATCACGTCTCAGCTAAGCAAGCCAGCCTTGTTTCAAGAGTAATAATAATATTTACAAACGCGTGTGGTTTTTGGAAACCGTTTTTTACTTGGGCCTCGCTCTGGCTGACTCATCGTTCGATGGTTCCTTTTCTGTGTTTGTAAAAAGATTACTAAGCTACGTGATTGGCATTCAGCTACGTGACTTGTATTCAGCTAAGTGATTTG
>JAANSN010002307.1:0-24986 GCA_036850665.1 Dicranocentrus wangi | reverse complement strand
TTTCTCAAGTGGAAGGAGCAGTACGGACCGCTAATTTATCTCAAAATGGGAAACGAACCGTAAGAAACCCCTCAATTACTTAAATGAAAGATGTGCAGCAACCTGTTGATTTTTTTTTCAAAATGAATTTCAGAGCCGTTTTGTTGAACGACACAAAGCTCATGAAAAAACTTCTCTCCTCCAATGCCACCACCGGAAGACCCCACTCTGCCGTGTTTAACGTCATGTCATCCGGAGGTCACGGCGTTCTAGGGTCCGACGGCAAGAATTGGGAGGAGCAGCGCTACTACGTGATACGAGCGCTGAGGGAGTTGGGAGTGGGCAGTCTGGAGAATATCATAGTGGACGAGGCAAAGTCGCTGCTGAAATATTTCGAAAAGAGGGCGGGGCTTCCAGTCCAGGCCAAGCGACTCTTTAATCCGGCCGTTGTTTCCAGCCTGTGGACGATCATGTCCGGGCAGCAATTTGAATGGTGTAAGGATGGTGGGGATTTGGTGGAGTGCCAAGTTTTCAAGTTGTCATTTGATATTTTGGGGTAAAAATGTAAAGAATTCATTTATCAAGAATTTTTTTTGAAAGATTTTGATTGATTTTTCTGTTCTTCCGTTTCCAGAAGTATCAATTTGGCTGCAAAAAATGGACTAGTGTTCATGTCTTGGCTTAGACACGTCGCTCCTGAGCGTCTAGGGTGGAACAGGTTGATCAAGTCTATGGGCAAATATTTGGAGTTTATGGAGGATGCTGTGGAGGAACATGTGGCCACTTTTGACGCAAATCATCCAAGGTAAACAAGAGCCAATGCATGCAGAATATATATATATACGTTATTTGCACCACAAAATAAAATGTGTAAAAATATTTTCAGGGATTTAATCGACCATTTCCTGATTCGAATTGAGGAGGCAGCAGACGAGCCCACTTCCACATTTTATAAGGAAACTGGAAGTTAGTTTTGATATTTGCAATTTGATTTTTAAAATTGACTGCTGATAATAATTGGAATATATCTTTAGGGTCCAATTTGCGCAGTTTGTTGACAGACTTCTTTTTAGCCGGAAATGAGACAACGTGAGTTTTGAAAAAATAATAAAATGTGTAAAAAAATTGTTGAAGCGAAAAAATAATTAAAATTACTTGTTTGGAGATTCAGTGGGACCGCCTTAGAATTTTCAATGTTACTTCTAACTCAACATCCCGATGTTCAGCAGCGCGTCCAACACGAAATAGATGAGGTTGTGGGCCCGTCCAGGTTCCCCAGCTTGGAGGACAGGTCATCCCTCCCGTACACACAAGCAGTACTTATGGAGATTCTTCGGCTGTCCGGAGTAGCCTCCATGTCGCCCCACAGATTTGTTGAGGATTGTACCTTCAACGGCTACCATTTTAAAAAGGACATGCTTCTTCTCCTTGATTTTTATACAGCACTACATGACCCCCAAGTTTGGGGCAAGGATTCATTCAGCTTCCGCCCTGAACGATTTTTGAACGAGGATGAGACGGCGATCATGTATAGTCGGGACGGATACCTGCCTTTTGGAATTGGAAAGCGAAATTGTGTAGGGGAAAATTTGGCAAAGGACACCCTCTTTCTCTTTTTGACTTGTATATTTCAAAAGTTTACGGTGGCGCTGTATCCTCCAGGGAGGGCAGTGGATTATAATGATATCGTACCGGGTTTCACGATGGAGCCACCTCCATTTGAAATAATTGTAAACCAAAGAAAGCCTTAATGTATAATTCTTTTATAATATAGTCGGGAATAAACATTTGCACAATATGAATTATTATCCTATGAGAGCCAAGATGATTAGTCATTCCATAACAAAAACTTCATTTCATATGCAATTTCATCATATCATGAAAGATGATTTTTGACATTTGTCCAGACACAGCATGTGAAAATATGAGATTGAGATTGGCGTAATGGGTATTACATATGATGTATGAGAAAATGTTATGCAAAAAGCACAAAATCAACTTGGCCTTGATGGTATTATATGCAGACTATGCAGAGTGTATAAACTTCACACTGGCTTCACGCATTGTTAGTCCATTAGTGAATCTAATGAATATGCATGGAATGAAGTCCAGTCGAGATCACATAACAGAATTAGGCATTGGACAAGTTGGTTGGGATTTATTGTGTTCAATACAATTCGTTCAGTGATGGAATCATTAAGTAAAACTGCATCCTTTGCTATAACATGGATCACTCCTCTCGTGGTCCTTCTACTTGTCCTCTATTTCCGAAATAGGAACAGAAAATACAAGTATCCTCCAGGTTGGTAAAATTACACAAAAGGGGTACATGCACTTTTCATCTCATTGAAGAATATATCGAACTTGTCAAAACTCAATGGTTTTGATTTTTTACAGGCCCTGGGTGGGCGCTCCCCGTGGTTGGGAATTTATATCAGCTGGGAGCCAAGCCGCACTTGACATTTCAAAAATGGAAGAAGCAATACGGCCCTTTGTTCAGTTTCACGATGGCGAGTCAACCGTAAGAAATTCTGTGATTCTCTATTTTCCTCCGTGACTGAAAAAGCATTTGAAACATGGTCAATTTTTTGTAGGACAATTGTGGTCAACGATCCAAAACTAATGAAAGAGCTGCTCTCAACTGGAGCGTCTGCAGGAAGACCTCGAAACGCCTTTTACGACGATTTCAGTAGTCAAGGTCATGGTAAGTTGCAAATATGTAGTACTGGTTGTATCACCCATGTTGTATGATTTTTGCCATATTGTGGAAACCTCTTCCAGGAATAATGTTTTCTGACGGCCGCAACTGGGAGGAGCAACGCGGCTTTGCGGTGAAAACCCTCCGAGAGCTGGGGCTCTCCAAAAGTGGCCGGCTGGAAGGGATCATACTGGACGAAGCGAAAACCCTAGTGGCCCATTTCGAACAAAAGGTCGGAGTGCCGTTTGCGGCCAATAGGATTTTTAATGGAGCAGTGGTCACCACCCTGTGGGGTATCATGACAGGGGAAAAGGCAGAGTGGGAGGTGGATGGGAAGATAGTAGAGAGTGGAATCACAAAATTATCGGGAGAGCTGATGCTGTAAATAAAAAATAGTTTAATTATGGGATTGAATGGGAATTAAGTGGCGTTTTTGTTAAATTGGTTGTTTTGGCGTAGGACTATGAACCAAGCTGTAAAAACGGGCTTGGTTGCAATCCCCTGGCTGAGGCACTTTCCCCGCGGCTCTGCCATCTGGAACAGGTATGTTGCCACTTTCAAAAGTTTTCATCGGATGGTGGACGCCACTGTGGAGAAGCATAAAGAGACTCTGGATACTTTGTCTCCGAGGTATTTCTTATTTTAATTCTTCTCATCATGTTTTGTAAAAGTTTCCACGAATTCCAACATGTTGCCATTGTGTTTTGATTTTCTTAGGGATTTAATTGATCACTCCTTGATCCGAATGAAAGCCACGAAGGATCCCTCCTCCAGTTTCTATAAAGAAACAGGAAGTATATATATATAAGCCATGCCAAAATGAAAGCATTTTGTTTAAATTATGTGAAGAAAAATGTAATTGACTTTTTTGATTATCTGAATTAGATACAAATCTTCAAGGAGTCATAGGAGACTTGTTTTTTGCTGGAAGTGAAACCACGTGAGTTTAAAAATGCATTTTCCCCGGAAAATTGAAGTTTTTTTGTTACCTAAGCTAAGCATATTTATCATTGCAGAGCTACAGGATTAGTTTACTCCTTGCTCTATTTGGGCTCTCATCTCCAAATTCAGACAAAGCTTCACAAAGAATTGGACTCGGTGTTGGGCTCCTCCTCACCCTCCCTGTCGGATCGAGCCAGTCTCCCCTACACTGTCGCCGTGTTGATGGAAATCTTGCGGAGATCTGCCATCGGTGCTGCGTCAATTCACAGAATCATGGAGGACGTGGAATTTCATGGATATCTCCTACCCAAAAATGCCCTCTTGTATATAGACTATTTCTCCGTGCTCCGGGATGAGCATTTGTGGGGTCAGAGCGTGGACGACTTTAAGCCGGAACGGTTTTTAAATCAGGAGGAAACGGAGGTGGTGAAGCATCCCGCCTACATCCCCTTTTCGGTTGGACGGAGAATGTGCATTGGGGAGAGTCTCGCCTGGGACACCATGTTCCTCTTTGTCACCTCCATTTTCCAAACGTTCAGGGTGGAAGTGGTGACTCAGGGAACGGAGGGTACTATTGATTTTGACGATGTGGAATCCGGCTTTACCTTGGAACCACCAGAGTTTGACATTTGTGTGCATTTGAGGAAATAGTGAAGATGTAAAAATGTCATTGGAATGTCATGAAAGTTGATAAAAATCGAAAGGATTGGGCATAACAATGCAATTAAATAATAATATAATTCAAAGTATGTCTCGTTATAATTGACACGCGGTTTGGCATTTTCCTTTTTGTATTTTATAATTGTGTTACACGATGCCAGTGCCAGATATCCTGGCATTATTAAACATGTCACATTTTACTTATGTTGATTCCAATTTACTTGTAGTAGTGAGACAGTCCAGTGTCGTCCTTGAAATAACAAAATTTCTTTTGGAATGTGCAATATAAAGGCAAACAGCTACGCTCATTTCACTTTCCTTCTTGCTGCACTAGTTCCCAGGTTTCCGAACAAATGTTCTGAAGGAGTTCCAATGGAAATTATTAATGAACCTTGCACTGTAGTGTTCATCTTCCAGCATCACCAGTCCCAAAAACGCAGTAGTGCTCAACTTTTTCATGCTACCAACAACCTCGACAAATATTTAATATTATTTAAAGAAAACTACACAATTTCTCTTTCTACCGACGTCCGTCGATGGAGGGCCCAATGTACTGTGGCGTTAATTGAAGTGTCTGCCAGCTCACCCCTCCACTTTTATTATCCACTGGTGAAACAGCTGGACCCAGTGATTCGTCGGGATAAGGGCTACTTCATATTTCACTCTGAGGAGGAGGATCAAAGTCTAATTGAAAAGTTACTTTCCCAAAGGGAGATAATTTCTGAAATAAGAAACAAAATTGGGTTGATGCACTTTCACTCTGATTCTTGGTCAATCATCATCACAACTTGCGCCTTTTGTGAAATTGGGAAGAAACCCACGACATTTTATCATCACAGATCCCTCCGCCAGGGAAAAATATTTCCCCAGCTGTTCCTAGATAGCCTGGAAAACTTTAATGGGATGGTGTTCAAAGTAAGTGTTCCAACAAGCAATCCATGGGGCATTGAAATTGAGGAAGAGAAAGAGTTTTGCCCCCATCAGTGGAAAATTGCTCGTGGAGTGTTTCACTCCATGTTTGAGCACCTCAGTTCCAGATACAACTTTTCAGCAACATACTTTCCATCGACGGGAGGTGGCGGAGCTGGGATTCAGCTTCCCAACCGTACCTGGGTTGGCACAGCTGGTGACGTTCTCAACGGGTTGGCTCATATTGGTCAATGCACTCCCCAGCAATACAACCGGTTCCAGGTGGTGGACTACTCTTTTCCCATACTGTACCAGTGGCAGACTTTTGCCACTCGGAAGGAAGAGCAGAGCAGCCCCTCCTGGAAATCTCTCTTTTGGCCCTTCAACCTGTCAGTTTGGCTATCCCTGATTGGAGCTGTTGCGACTTCTACAATCTTCCTAAATGGTGTCATCCCAAGGAAGCTAAAGTCATGGAACCGGACCGGAGCCTACCTTTTCAGATCCATATTGGAACAAAATGGAGGAGGGCTTAAACCAGCAACCCATTTCTCCGCCAGAATATTTATATCTTTCTGGCTTCTCTTTGTCCTCCTACTCAGCACTGCATATCGTTCCAAGCTGTTCTCATTTCTGATTCTTCCGGTTGAGTCCCTTCCTCCGATGACATTTGAGGCTTTGGCAAACTCGAGTACGTATCACTACGGTAGGCCAGGAGAGGAACATGGAGATGCGTACCAGCTCATGAAAAGCTCTCCGAGTCCTGTGTTTCAGACGATTTTTAAGAGGATGGACCTTGAGCTGAATCACGTGACTTGCATGAGGAGGACACTGGCCGATCCGAGATTTGCGTGCATTTTGTCGAATATCATTGTGGACTATGTGCTACACAAGAATTTCAGTGGTGTTCGGAGTCCCATCCCAATTCTGCTGGCACCCACCACAGACCTGTTTCGGGCCACTGGGTTCACGTTTAGAAAGAGAGCGATATTTGGATCCAAGTTTGACCAAGGGATAAGCAAGGCAGTGAGCATGGGACTGGTGTCGAAGTGGATGAGCATTGATTTCCAGTTTATTAAGCGGGAGAAAGCCGGTTGGGCAAAAGAAAATGGGACTGGGTTGGAAGTATTGGTTGGTGGAAGCCTGGATTTCAAGCATTTAATTGGGATGTGGACTATCGTAATACTGGGGCTTCTCATCGGGGCTTTAGTGTTTGCTGGTGAATTAGCTTGGAAGAGAATAATAGATTTGAATGGAAGCTAAAATTAAACGTTGAACCCAGGAAAGGCTAGTTCATTCCATTTCCAATTACGGTCGTAATTATACGGTGAAACCAATTCGGGGTTTCGGGGAAAGCTTTGGCAAAACTTGACCTGAATCAAGGCAACAAGGATTGCTACTTACTACACAAGCACTACGCAACAATCTATATTTTACGCTGTCAGTATTATTCGTTGGCTTACGTATGCAAATATTCCATCAAATGTTCACTTTATAACTGCCCATTATTATCGAGTAAAAATGGACGTAAATGCAATAAAAAATGTTCATAATCGTTTTAGTCATGATATAATATTGTGGTTTGCCTATAAGATTTATTGCTAATAACCAAACGCCTGATTTGGTTGCATTTGTCATACAGTTCAATTCGTTTTTTTCAACCTGTTTGTTTTCTATTTTAGCTTTATCTGTACTCCTCACATTTTTTGTAACAGTCATTTATCAACCGCTTTAAGTAACTGCTTGCAGCGGAGAAAGTAAAAAGACGCTTTTCGGCGAGACTATATACTGATTTTTATCATAACATCTTTGTTTTTGGAAATGTCCCGTCACGCCATACCATACGATATATTATTTAACGGTCGGCGGTCCTCCCTACAAATACTTTCCAGCCTCGCTGAATAATGTAAAATCACGAGCTTATAATCAGTGCCAGAGTGAACGCAAAACGCCCACATTATGCACGTTACGCGCAAGTTCACTATTAAAATGCTAGCAAAGACAATTCACAATTCCCAAAACAACAAAATGGCCTTGACTCAAACACGTCGTATTAACAGTAGGCAAACGTCAGCTCCGGAAATCGACAGAAGAGCTTATAAAATTCTTAGGGGATTTTCGGGAAGGCAAAGCAAAGCAAAGAGCGACTCATTGGCTCCATTCTCAGGCTCAGGGTGTGAAGTGAGGATTATACTGAGTCAGAAAGTTGTACTTCAGAAAAGATGTTTTTGTGTGTAACCTGTCAACAAAATCTAGACATCGACATTCCCAGTATTATTATTATTTTTAATTCGCTGTTACTCGCCCAGAGTACACAACATTTTCAGAATGAGTCAAATTCAAACCGAGGTATACTTTATTTTAATTTGCATTTCCGTTTCAACTCCTCCATCATTAAGCTTAATTTTGTGGAGAAGTGTCGCATTGGCGATTGAAAATTGCACTGTGATTCTTTACCAGTCCAACCATGAGTTGGGTGCAGACACGGACTTATTTGATGTTACGGCCCACCAGGACAAATATCTTTTGTCATTTAAAGGGATCGAAAATATGACGTTTTCCCTCGCCCCCGACATCCACCGGTGGAGGAACCAGTGCACAGTAGGATTTATCCAAGTGTCAAAGATTCATCCCTCCGACCACTTTTACTCCAACTTGGTGAACGGTTTAGACAATGTTATTCGTCGAGACAGAGACAGTTTTGTGTTTCACTCGAACAGCATCGAAGACAAGGACGACGGCAGTGTAATTGCTAATTTGTTTTCCCGGGGGCAGATTGCAACAAGTATTACGAACAAAGTGGGAGTTCACTTTCACTCCAAGTACGTATCTTACGTGACCACTTGCTTTTACTGTGATGGAGGGAACCCAAAAATAAAAAGATTAGATATTCATTACGAAAGCAATGGTAGTGCTAGTATTGGACTTTTTCCTGACAATCTGGAAAATTTCAATGGCGTCGTGTTCCGGGTGAGTGCGCCCACCAACATTCAGTGGGGCGTTGAAATCCGCAAGGCGCCCGGCAACTGGTACATTTCTCGTGGCGTCTTTCACTCGGCCCTCCGCCACCTCATGACCAAGTACAATTTTTCGGGAACCTACTTCCCCTCTGGGAAAGGAGGTGCGGGTCTTCAGCTTCCAAATGGCACATGGACCGGCACAGTTGGGGACGTCTTCAATGGAAAGGCCGACATTGGACAATACGCCACTCAAACGTATGAGCGGTTCCAAGCGGTGGACTTTACATTTCCTGTCCTTTCCCAGTGGCAAACTTTTGCGATTGCGAGGGGCAAGGGGGTCTACTCCTGGCACTCCATTTATTTGCCCTTCACGCCACTCTTGTGGCTGCTGGTTATCTCTGCAGTTGTGGTTACAAGTGGGCTCCTGGTCTGCTTTCTCCAGGGGAAAGCTCCAAACAATCTAAAACTTTGGATGGGAACCATGAGCTACTTTTGCAGAACAATGTTGGAGCAAAATGGGAAAGGGTTTGGCCGTGAGGCAGGACCCTCCGCCAGAATATTCATCTCCTTTTGGCTCTTTTGGGTTCTCCTCATAACGACATCCTACCGGTCCATGTATTTCTCCTTTTTGGTGCTCCCAGTGGAGCCCGACTATCCAACCACGTTTGAGCAACTAGCCGACTCGGACGAGTACCATTATGGGATCCAGAGTGCGGTTCAGGGGGTGGCCTACCAGTTGTTCAAATCCTCGCCGAACCCGGTCCTCCAGAAAATCTCAAAAAGGATGGATATGGAGCCTGACGAGTCCCGCTGCATGGCGAGGACCTTGAAGGAACCAAAGTTTGCGTGCATTTTGTCTAACGTCATACTGGACTACGTGCTGCACAAGAATTTCAGCGAATCGTGGGACCACCTGCCCATCCGCGTGGCGCCCACAACAGACTTGTTCCGAGTGGCTGGGATTATTTTTAGAAAAAGGGCGATATTCGGGTTGAAGTTTGACAAAGTTGTGACGACGGCGGTAAGCATGGGGCTGGTGAGGAAGTGGAAGGACATTGACTTCCGGGTTGTGAGGAATGAGAGGCTTGCTTGGGAAAAGGAAATTGCAAAATTGGACGCTGGTCAAGATGACGACCAGGAATCTGACGACGGATGTCGGGGTTTGGATATCACGCAACTGGTCGGTAGTTGGTACATTTTGGTATCTGGAGGTCTCATTGCATCCGTGGTTTTCCTGTGGGAAATCCTTTTCCGGAAGATCTCGCAGTGCACAAAGTCTCACGTTTTGGTAATTGTGTGCAGTGTGCCCGTGGAATGTTTTTGTTTGAGGAAAAACAAAATAAAAGATTTATCGGGAACTTGATGGAAATAGGAGTACGCATTGACTGTCTTTGTTTTGTTTCATAAGTTATGTATGAATGTCAGGTTCATTACCATGATTGGCATTGAAGTGGGCTCTAAAATGTTGAATTAGTAATGGGACTTTGACATGCAGCTCGGAAAAGTGGGTTCTGCCCGTCAATTTAATATTCGTTGCGTGTTGGGGGAAATGAGACTACAGGTGATTCGTGACTGTGTTGGTGTTGAATACCCGGTGGTGGTGATCGTTGTTATTCATTCGTGTGACAGGGCATACCAGTCGATTAAATTTACACTATTATTGATGTGATTAGTTCGTTCGTACAAAGGCCACAATTAACCATGATTATTGGCAACACCAACAACCTGAATTGTGGATTTGTTGATACTGACAATGAGTGCTTTGTGTACAAGTTATTCATGTGAACACTTGGAGTAGGTTCCTCTCATCAGGAGGTGAGAAAGCGAGAACATGGATGTATCTTCTGAAGTCAATTGATAGCTCTGAATATAATGCTGATACATTGTTTTTGGTTTTTAAGGTCACTGTATTGTCATACCGACACGTTTGCGTGGAACGACCATAATAAAACGAAAATGAGACTCTTCGGAGTTTTGACATTTTTAATTTAATTTTACCATTCTGTATTTGCGACCTGTGAGTGAGTTTGGAAATTGTTCAAGAGATCCATGCATGGCTCCTGATTTATCCGTATGTCCTCACACAGAGAATAATGAAAGAGTATAATGAACTTCGTGGACAACCATTTCCCAAAAATGCTCTGTGATGCGATAATGAGACAAATGTTCTGTGATCCATATTTTGGGAGCACCGTCAGACCAGAGCTGGCCTGCTTTTCCATAAAGATGAGTTGGCGGTGGAGATAAATGAAGGATTATAATTACGCTTGCTGTTGGACCTGAGCATAAAGTGGAGAGGAATTTAGGAAGGACACACACAGCATGCATGGTTCTCTGTGGAATAGTATTTAAATTTTGATAAAGCTAAAACAGTTTTCTGTATCTTAGAATCTCATTCATTCGAAATGTGTGCGTTTCTGAGAAAGAACTGAGACTATTTGATGACTGGGTTTCATTACTCCGATAACAATCCAAGTGGACTTAAATGTAACCTAAATTAGTTATAAACCCAAGTGACATTGAGTTTACAACAAATAAAGTTTTTGCAGAGGCGATTTAATATTCTTTGCGTGTTAAGAATGGATTCAATTCGTTACTCCGTGGCATATATTCGTTGTTGGGCGTAGTGGATTCACTTATTCATTCATGTTCAAAAAATGAAGTGACAGCAGAGAAAATGTGACGAAGAAACTCCATGCCAAAACAAACAACTAAAATACCCGAGAATATGAAAAAATTCTTTTTCTTTCTTCGCCTTTTAGGATTTGCTTTTGATTTGACAAAAATATTTGCATGAAAACGTATGAAATTTGAGTATCTGCAACCAATTTGTGAATGGATTTTATGACTTATGTTCGCCATGATTCAAAGGTTACAAATTGCACAGTATTACATAATGTGATGCGAATGAACCCCTCTCTGTTTGCTGACAAAGCAAAGCTGAAACCCAAAGCTGTGAAGCTGCTCAACCTTTTCACTATATAATCCGGCTGGCAAAAACAAGATGACCTTGACAATTATTATCAATAAAAGTTTAAGAGGGTGTTTGATAATGCGCTTGAGCTCGAGTTCACTATCCTAACTAAATAAAAGAGGAGTGCTGTGAGTTAATACCAATACCAACACATACTTATCTTGAGCTCGAACTAAATGTGTTACGAGTAATTTATGTACCGTTCCATTCCAAAATGGAATCTGTAACTGCAGCCCTAGCTGGAATTTTTATTCCAGCTCTGATATTTCTATTAATTTTACAGTATTTCAGAAATGGAAGGAAAACAGGAAGGACTGTTCTCCCAGGTAATTTTGTTTATGATGGATTAGTTGATTTTAGACAAGGTTGCAGGTTCGAACTAGTAATGAATTCTTTTTTAAGAATTGTTTTAAACTTACCCGTAGGTCCCCGTTTTGCACTGCCCAAAATTGGACATTTACATCTTCTCGGACCTAAGCCGCACCGCACATTTCAAAAGTGGAAAAAGGAATATGGATCTCTGTACATGTTTAAAATGGCTGGTCAAAAGTACGCTATAGCTAATATGTACTTGTCACGGAATAATATATTCGTTTATTTCAATACGTTGCAACTATAATCCCGTCACTGTCATAATTTGCAGCATGTATGTCATCAACGATGCGAAATTGATGCGGGAGTTTTTTTCCCTATCAGTTGCAAACGGACGCCCTCATAATGCCTACTGGAAGGCATACACTCGCAATAATGGTATGTGTCGCACATGACATTGTGTAACCTGACAAAAAAATATCTAAAATTTGGTGTAGTGCATATTGCGATATAATCAGGTATTGTTAATTCGGATGGGCGCAACTGGGAAGAACAGCGAGCCTTTGCGGTAAAAACCCTAGGAGAACTGGGTCTATCGAAAAGTGGAAACCTCCAAGGGATTATTTGCGACGAGGCGCAAAGTCTTGTCCAATATTTCGAAAAGAGAGCAGGGCTTCCCATCCGAGCCAACAAGATATTCAACGGGGCCGTGATTTCCAGCTTGTGGAGTATCATGTCGGGCGAGAAAGTGGAGTGGATGGTGGACGGGGAACTGAATGAAGTTGAATTTTTGAAATTGGCTGGAGGGATCCAACAGTAAAGTAAAATGTTTGAGTACGAAACAATTTCTGGATTGCTTTGAAATTACAAAAAGTTTTTGACAGGGGAATCAACCAGGGAATCAAATCCGGATTAGCGATACTCCCTTGGCTCAGATTTTTCCCCGGGTGGAAACCCATTTGGAATAAGTGGTTGTCCACTATTGACAGATTTCTGGGGCGGGTGGAACTCACAGTACAAAACCACATGCAAGCATTGGATTCAAATGCTCCACGGTAATATGTAACCTTTTCTGTATGCAAAAATCTGAAATAGATGTATCTTGTTGATGATAAAAGTTGATTTTTGGACTTGTGGATTCAAGTGATTTGATTGACCACTTTCTAATCCGGATTCAAGCTATGAGTAAGCCCACGTCCAGCTTTTACAAGGAGACTGGAAGTGAGTAGAATTTTGAAAAAAGACATGCTCAGGTATATCATGCTCAAAAAATATAATATTTTCTGCTTAGGATTTAACTGCTTGGCGACCGTAGGGGATTTATTTTTTGCGGGCAGTGTGACAACGTAAGTGTTGACTAAAATTTCTAAATGATTGCCCCCTCCAGTTTTCCATGGAGAACATCCTGCCATTCATATATTTTATATTTTCAGATCCACTATACTCGAATACACAATGATGTTCTTAGGTAGCCACCCAGATGCACAGAACAAGCTTCACCAGGAGCTGGACAAAGTTTTGGGCTTGAGATGCCCTACTCTGTCGGATCGTAATGGGTATCCAAAGACCCTAAATAAAATATTACGTTGTCTAAATTCTTTTAGGATTTCGGATATGAATGATAGCTTTTGAATCGTTTACAGGCTTCCATACACACAAGCCACAATTCTGGAAGTTATCCGGAGGTCAGCGGCTGTCTCATCGTCACTACGTCAACTCACGGAAGAGACCACTCTACGTGGGCACACTCTGTCCAAAGACAGTATCATCCTGACAGACTATTTTTCTATCCTTCGGGATTCCGAGGTGTGGGGTGAGGATGTCGAAGAATTCAGACCGGAAAGATTTCTCAACGAAGATGAGATTGAGGTGGTGATAAATGAGGCCTTCATCCCTTTTGCGGTGGGGCGCCGAGCATGCATTGGTGAACTCCTCGCGAAGGACACACTCTTTCTCTTTCTGACATCCATCTTTCAAAAGTTTAGGGTGGAGGTGGTGGGTGATGTTGATTTTGACAGTGTGGAAGCAGGTTTTACACTGGAGCCACATCCATTTGAGATTCGTGTTAGCTTAAGAAGCTAAATAATTGAGTAAGATTGTGATAAAATAAATTGAATCAATCACGCCATCAGTGTGATAACAGGTTTATTGGATACATTTTATCATTACACAATGTTGTATAATATTTGCATACTCACCCCGCAACAACTTGTTGTCACCAAATGCCAAAAATGCAAACAATCAATTAAGGCGACCTTGCTCGATATGCTAATAAATAATCTTCAAGTTACATCACTCACATTAATACATTCCTCTTTATCCGCTTCTCCTATCTAGTAACCATCTGCGCATACAAAAATAAATATAAAACCTGCCAAAAAGTTTTTTCTTGAACTTGCAAAACGCCAAGGTGAAGCGCTGCCCTGGCGCAGAACTACATTGTCATTGCAGCAAGTTGGAACAGCATTTTATTGTATCCACCCTGAAGAACGGGGGTTAATTATGGAAGTCATAAAATCTATATTTTCCATCGGAGTATTAGCTCCATTTGTAATTTTCCTTTTGGTCTATTATTTTACGAGTTTTATTCTATTAGGAAAGGGGAGCACAAAGAGGCGCCCTCCAGGTCGTAAAATTGTGTATATTTATTGTCAATTAATCAACTCAATAAAATACATATCATAGTGCAATAAAAAGTATTTGAAAGAACAGGTCCGGGTTTTGCCCTGCCACTGATTGGGCATTTACATCTTCTGGGTCGTCGGCCACACTTGACATTTCTAAAATGGAAGAAGCAGTATGGGACTTTTTACATGATAAAGATGGCCAACAAGGAGTAAGAAAAGAGTGGCAACAATTTACAATTGCGGGTGAATATTCTTAAATAATTAGCCGTCCTCCATCCATTTCAGCACATATGTCGTAAACGATGCTAAACTGATGAAGGAGATGCTCACCACCTCGGCCTCCGCGGGACGTCCTAAAAATGTCTTTTTTGAATGCATTAGCAATCAAAATCATGGTACGCGTATGATTTCCGTTTAAATAATTTCTTAGTCTTCCCTTTTTGCGAATTTCCAATTCATTTTTATGCCGTTATCTGTATAGGAATAGTATTCTCGGATGGAAAGATAGCCGAAGAGCAGCGAGCCTTTGCAGTCAAAACCCTAGCTGACCTTGGTCTCTCCCGAAGTGGCCGGTTGGAAGGGATCATCCTGGACGAGGCAAAGTTTCTCATTCAATATTTTGAAAGGAAGGCGGCTGGTGGTGTCCCGTTCCGAGCGAATCGGACATTTAACGGGGCCGTGGTTTCCAGTCTGTGGAGTATCGTGGCTGGGGAGAAAGTGGAGTGGATAGTGGATGGGGACGTGAGGGAAACTGAGATTACGAAATTCGCTGGAGGATTCATGCAGTAAGGCTAACACGATGCGCGATGCTCAAATATGCTTATTATGTATGGATATTATCAACTAAAAATGTAAGGAAATAATGATTCGCTGTAGGGCCGTCAATAACGGAGTGAAAGTAGGAATGGCCGTAATAACCTGGCTGAGATTCCTCCCTGGTCTTTCCTCCACTTGGGCCAACTTTACCTCCACTGTGTCCACCTTTTACGGGATGGTGGACAGGGTCGTGGAGGCACATGTGGACACACTGAATTCTTTGGCTCCAAGGTATAAGACGTACCCTTTCTCATATTTTGTTCATTTATATGTATACTGCAACGTCTGCAACTGCATACCTTTTCATTGCAGGGATTTTATTGACCACTACTTGATCCGACTCAATGCCACGAGCAACCCAGCCTCAGGCTTTTACAAAGAGACAGGAAGTATGGAATAAATAACCATATTAGATACATGCACAAACCTTTGGCTAATTTTGAGAAAGAACAATTGAGAATTAGATAATTCTCTAACTTATGTTGATACAGGAATCAACTTGAAAACAACAGTAAGCGACGTTCTGTTCACGGGAAGTGAAACAACGTGAGTTGGCAATGAGCAATGAACAGCCAAGATAAAAAAATAGCTAACGCGTAATCTAAATAATCGTGTCATCTCTAACGTGTAGGGCATGCAAATTTTGTTTCAGAGCAACTGCACTCGAGTATGTATTCATGTATGTAGGATGTCATCCCCAGGTTCAAAACAAGCTTCACAAGGAATTAGACCGGGTTCTGGGGCAAAGGTGGCCTACATTATCGGATCGGAATTCGTATGTGTAATAAATATAATTATACGATAAACAGTAATTTTCAATTCTAGATTATTTATGTGCGTGCTCTTTTTCTAGACTTCCATACACGGAAGCAGTCATCCTGGAAACTATCCGAAGATCCGCAATTGCGGCAAGCTCTGTTCACAGAATCACAGAGGACATCCATTTTCAAGGATACTTGATCCCCAAAAACTCCCACCTATTCACCGACTTCTACTCTATTATAAGGGACCAAGGTGTCTGGGGCGACACGGTGGATGACTTTGTACCTGAAAGATTTCTCAACGGAGACGAAACGGAGGTGGTGCTTCCTAAAGGATTTATACCGTTTTCGGTGGGACGACGAATGTGTCTCGGCGAGCCGCTGGCAAGAGACACATTATTCCTATTTTTGACTTGTATCTTCCAAAAGTTTTCCGTGGAGGTGAAAGGAAATGTGGATTTTGACGAAGTGGAGTCAGGATTTACCATCGAACCTCCAGAATTTGAGATTTCTGTCCGTCGTAGAAATAAATAGGATTTACACCTCGAACCACCAACATTTTATAGATTTGTATGAGATGACAGGATGAAACTGAATAAATAATATTATAAACATGAGGCATTTGCTTTTTATTATTTTGAAGATTTCATGGTTCTCTTAACTTCACACAAATTTCAAAGGGAGGTGGCGCCATTGTGAAACCTGCAACGCCATCATCATAATCCACTTTGACTCCTTTTGGATACAGCTCTACATTAAACTTTTGAAAAATGGAGGTCAGGAAGAGGAAGAGTGTATCTTTCGCCAAAGGCTCGCCAGCGCAGTTCCGCTTTCCTACACCAAAAGGGATGAATCCCTCCCGATGCACTACTTGTGATTGTTCCTCATTCAGGAAACGCTCAGGTCGGAATTTGTTTGCATCTGGGCCCCACACGTGGCGGTCTCGGAGGGCAGAAAATATATCCTCCAGGATGGCCAAATCCTTGGGGAAGACATAGCCGTGAAAGGACAAATCCTCGGTCAATCTGTGGACACCCATTGCGACAGTTCCCGAGTGCCGTTGTGCCTCCATAATCACTGCATGAGTGTATGGAAGGGACGCTCTGTCTGTAAGCAAAGGAGATCTAGTACCCAACACCCCATCAATTTCTCGTTGAAGTTTCACTTGAATTTCGGGATGTTGACCTAAGTATAACATTGTATATTCCATGGTGGTGGAACTACACAAAAAAGAGGGCGGTGGGATATATTTTTAAATACACTTAAAATTTGTAATTGTATTTTAATTTTAGAGGCACTAACGTTGTTTCGAACCCTGCCAGCGACAAATCCATCAATAGAGTGTTTAAATTTTTTCCTGAAAACAGTTCCACACGTTTGTAATTTGCAAAAAATAAGTTGACTAGCATAATAATTTGATGTTAAAAAATAGTAAGAACCTCACTTCCAGTGTCCTTGTAAAATGTAGAGTTGGGATCCTCCGTAGATCGAATCCGAATCAAAAAGTGGTCAATCAAATGCCTTGAAATATATATTCAATAAAATAATTCTATTTTTATATTTATTTTGTACATATTTCATTTTTCTAGTGTCTTGTACCTGGGATGGTTTAGCATCCAAAGTGGCTTCCTGTTCCTTTACACTTTCCTCCATAAAGTTATAGAATTTGCTCGCACTCGCTACTAGTTTGTTCCATCCCAGTATCTCTGGGGCGATATACCTCAACCAGGGCATGGCAAAGAGTCCTCCGCGTACAGCTTTGTTCATGCATCTACATAAACAATGCAAACAAAAATATTACAATCCTGATTCTATCTTTACAGTAAAAAAAACTCGTGTGAACATGATCTATTTGTTTACTCTGAAATATCATCTGAAGCCCTTGCAATTAGGGAATCTGTCAAGTTGCCATGCTCATCACACCACTCAAATCGTTGCCCTGTCGCAATCGCCCACAGGCTGGAAATCACTGCTCCGTTAAAAAACCGTCTTCCCTGGATCGGCTGACCCATCTTCTTTTCGAGATAGTTCAAAAGGGATTTTGCATCATCCAAAATCAGTTGCTCCAAATGTCCCTTTCCTCCTCCTCCCACTCCCATTTCTCTTAACGTGCGAATAGCGTATGGACGTTGTTCCTCCCAGTTCTTGCCGTCACCGGAAAGAATGCCTAAAATTTGCGTAGAAGAGGTCGTATGTACATACAATATAACACCATCGGGGAGTAGCTCTTGGAATTATGTAGTAATTTTGGAATGAGTTTTATTATTTGAGACCATGATTTCCGTGCGACAGCACATTTAGCATGGGAGAGTGTGGACGTCCTGTGGCAGCCGGGGAAGAGAGTAATTCCTTTAATAGTTTCGCGTCGTTAACGACTAGCGCTCTGGAAATACAAAAATAATGATACCTAGGAAATTCGTGAAATGTCACCCCCTTCTATAGTTCTTCTATACCACAATTTTAACAAAAAATTTTTACATACGGCATACTTCCCATTTTCAAGTAAATCAGAGGTCCATATTTCTCCTTCCACTTGAGAAATGTGAGATGAGGGCTGGTCCCTAGTTGGAGTAAATGTCCGACTAGCGGAAGGGCGAACCTGGGACCTATAAAAATTACTATTATCGAGTAAATCCATATCGATACACAAGCAATCAAATATCAACATGTAGTACGATGCCGTAGTAGTCGTATTTCCACCTGGTGGAAGTCTTCGCTGCCTTTGGTTTCTCCTCCAAAAAATTGTAATTAGAATAATACCAAGGGAAGCCACCAGAGCTCCTAGAAATGCAGTGCAAAATAAAACCATTTTAATATTGGGAATGTGGATTATATGATATGGATAAGTAGGGAGAGACAATGATTTGGGAATTGTGAACTAGGCGAGAGGACGATTTCAACTAAGCAACATCACTCATATATATGTACAACGTGATCTTTAAGCTAGCAAAAAATTTGACATTCACAAAAAACTGAACCGGTTGGTGCTACCATACCATTACTATTGTACCAGCTGTATTTAGCGAGCATGCTGTAAAGTGTATTTCATATTCGCATGACGTGACAGAGGGTTTGAGATACTTTTGTGAATTAGGTAATTCATTTGGACACGCAAGTGAGAAGAGAATACTACAGCACTGCATGCATAAGCCGTATACACACAGTTGAAAGAATCTGGAAAAGTACTTTTGGTTTTAAATAAAAATCCAGGTGTGACATAATTAGTCCAGGTAGTCTATCCCTGTATTTATACAAGGCAAAGACTATCTTTAATAAAACTTTTCAGTAAAGTTATAGAGAGAAGAGATGGCGTAAAAAGAGATGTATGGGGTGTTGTATTGCATGTATGGGCAGACGTCCGTGTCACCTTCACCTGTCAGACCTCCGTGTGCATATTTCCAGTCTGTTCTTATGTATTGCCGTGCATGGTGTAAGTATGCATTCCCGAAAATGGTTACGGACACACAGACACACGCTGCATTCTGCATCAAATCTAGTTTACCCTATGGGTAAATAAATCAAAAATGGGTAGCGAAATCGTTGCTAAACATTAATGCTTTGCTAACTAATGTACTAACAAACGTAAAACACTCCCGGACTAAACGGGATAGATAACGTCTGGAATGGGACTGCTGGTATACAAAATGCATGTATGTAGAGCTGGCTGAGGAGTGTGAACTTTGCTTGTGAGAGATGAGTCGCAAGTTGCAATTATGCAGCATCACAAGTGAAGATCAACACTATGGATGGCATGCAGGGAAACTGAAAACTGTATGCGCACTAATGTAGGTCTCTAGTAGAGTGAAACTAGGCATGTGAAAAACCCGATTGTGAGAATTGGATTTTGTTCTGACTTGCATTTCCTATTTCTTATACTATGGCCCAATGGGGCGTGTACGTCATATTGCAGCCTTTAATCCATATTTTGTACCGCACCATGCCATGCCATGCGAAACATTTGCAATTGCTGAAAACCAATACCCACTGAGATATGACCCTGTTGCATACTATGCTGCAAAAGAATTTTCAAAAGTTAAACGGTTTTTGAATTTTCGTTTGGAACGACCGTTAAACGGAAGGCCAAAGGGCCAGACTGACAATTTGGGTCTAAATAATCCTTTGCTTTTTGGAGTCGCAAGTTAATAATTGAATTTCACAATGAGACAAGTTAATAAACAAACTGGTTTTTATTGCATAATATGCTCATTGTTCTCTTAAATTAACACAAATTTCAAAGGGAGGTGGCTCCATTGTAAACCCTGGAATGACGTCGTTATAATCCACAGTCACCCCTTTGGGATACAGTTCTACAGTAAACTTTTGAAAAATGGAGGTTAGAAAAAGGAAGAGCGTGTCCTTCGCCAAGGACTCCCCGATACAGTTCCGCTTTCCACTTCCAAACGGAAGGAAACCTTCCCGGTGGATAACCTGCGTTTCTTCTTCATTCAGAAATCTGGATGGTCGGAATGTTTCCCAATCTGGGCCCCAGGCGGTGGTGTCGTGGAGCACAGTGTAAAGGTCAACAAAAATTAATCGTATTCTTGCGAAATAGGTATCCTTGAAATGTGAAATCTTCCGTGAACCTGTGAGCGCTCAACAGGATTATTGCGGAATGTCTTAAAATCTCAAGGATCACTGCTTGGGTGTAGGGCAGGGTCGCTCGGTCCGCCAGAGAGGGGAACCTCCCTCCCAGAACCCGATCAATTTCCAGTTGAAGTTTTGACTGAACTTCGGGATGTTGGGATAAATACAGAATTCCAAATTCCATACTGGTGGAGCTACACAAAAAATATTATCTATACAACAGACGTTCCATATAAAATGATACATATTTTATATTTTCTTAATTGTTAAAAATTATTATAGTGTACCTACGTTGTTTCACTGCCCGCCATGAATAAATCGGCCAAAAGTGCTAATAGGTTTTTTCCTGAAAAGGGACCCACAATTTGAACTATCAAAAAATAATAATTTGATTGAAATTGAAAATATACTGACAAAAATCTCACTTCCAGTGTCCTTGTAAAATGTGGAATTGGGGTCCTCCGTTGATTGAATCCGAATTAAAAAGTGGTCAATCAAATGTCTAAAGCAATCATACAAGTATTTCATTCACACTCACATTTCACATTCACATATAATAAGTATTAAGTACATATTATTAGCTGCGTGGTTGAACCTGATTGCAATTATTGCTACCTGGGATAATTGGAGTCCATAGTTGCTACCTGCTCTTTCAAAGTTTTCTCCATGAAATTCTGAAATTTTGTGACGCTCGAGACTAGCCTATTCCAGCCGAGCCGCTCTGGCGCGAGAAACCTCAGCCAAGAAAAGAAGACGAGCCCATTGTTGCCTGCTTTGTTAACGCTTCTACAAACAACGAAACAGGAATTATGTCCTAGGGGCCCAATTCTTGTTTTCAGAACTCGCAGCTCGCTATATCATATAATTTTGCTTACTCCACGATTTCACCAGACTTGCTAGAAATTTCAGAATTTAGCAAGTTGCCTTCCTCATCGCACCACTCAAATCGTTGCCCCGTTATGATCGCCCACAGTCCGGAAATCACCGCTCCGTTAAAAAGCCGTCGTCCCTGGATTGACCGACCCACTCTCCGCTCAAGAAAACTCAAAAGGGATCTTGCCTCGTCCACCGTAATTTCCTCCAGATTCCCTTTCCTCCCACCAACTCCAAGCTCCCTCAGTATGCGAACTGCGACAGGACGCTGTTCCTCCCAATTTTTACCATCGCTGGCCAGGATCCCTAGGGAGCACAAGTAAAATCAACAAACCGCATGGATTTGGAGAACAATTTTTTTGGTTTTTATTAATATTTGACCATCAACCATGATTTTCATTTGAGAGTAAATGTGCCACTGCTGATATAGGTCGTCCCGTAGTCGCCGAACATGTGAGTAGGTCTCTTATAACTTTTGCGTCGTTGAGGATGATTGCTCTGGAAATCAAAACTTTTGCCTCCAGAAATGTTTTCGTGAAACAGACAGGAAAAGTTGGTTCGAGAAATGTTTTCGTGAAACAGACAGGAAAAGTTGGATCTCATAATTTGTTTGTTTTAATTTTTCATACGGTTGAGTTCCCATTTTGAAGTAAATTAGGGGACCATATTTCTCCTTCCACTTGAGAAATGTGAGATGGGGTTTGGACCCTAGCTGGAGTAAATGCCCGAGAAGAGGAAGTGCAAATCCAGGGCCTGAGTAGAAAAAATATGAAAGATATTAAATTGCCAAGAGTTTGAAAGTAAAAGAATTTTACCTGGTGGATAGCGTCCTTGTTTTGTTGACCCATTATTTCTCCAAAAGAAGATTGCAACTATAATAGCTGCAAGTGACAGGACTGATCCAATAAGATTTGGAATGGGAAACAAGTCCATTCTTCTTGACGGGAATGCGATAAAAGTAGAATCCAAAGTGCATGCGGGAGGAGATGATTAGAAACTAAAAACTACCTCTATGATTGAACTTTACGTAATCCTACAAAAAACTGGCACTGGAAATGTTGGCCAATAAGAACAAACAAGAATTTTTACCTTTTATTATGCACGGTGTATATAGCACCTATAACACAAGTAAAACTATGAACTACGTGTACATGGTATTGCGCCTATTAGTGAAATGCAATTTTGTCAGTGAGATGAAAATACTGATACATCCACTCCCTTACAACAGAGCATCACTACTATGATTTTATTATAACTTACCATGGTCATATTGGTCATAGTATGCATGAGCAGGATTCACTTTGAACTGTCATGCAAAAATCCATTATTTGTAGATGCTAGTTGTATCACAAGTGGGATACAATCACCTCACCATAATGACCCGCAGTCGTCCTTGAAATCATCATGAATTTTTTCAGCAATTCATGTTTACACTTTGTGAACTGGATTTTGTAAATAATTTTCTTTCATATGTTTTAACCCTAGCCGTTTGACAATTTTGCACGTAATGAATAACAATCGAATTGCACAATGACTAATAAAACATGTCACATGAATAACTGTGTTGTTTTATTTGTAAGGTTCTCTTAAATTCACACAAAGAAAATTCTTCAGAGATAATTCTTACGCACTTTATGCTTCCCTCAAATTTACACAAATCTCAAAAGGTCGGGGCTCCATTGTGAACCCTGCGACGACATCATTATAATCCACTTTTGTCCCTTTGGGATACAGCTCCACAGTAAATTTTTGAAAAATGGAGGTTAGGAAGAGGAAGAGTGTGTCCTTGGCCAAGGACTCACCGATACAGTTCCGCTTTCCACTCCCGAAAGGGAGGAACCCCTCCCGGTGCACAATCTGAGTCTGATCTTCATTCAGAAATCTCCCGGGTCGGAAAGTATTAACGTCAGGACCCCACACTTGCGGGGAGTGGAGAGCGCTATAAACATCAACTAGAAGGAGGGTGTCCTTGGGAAAGAAATATTGGCGAAAGTGGAAATCCTCTGTGAAGCCGTGAAGACTCATTGAGACGGCTGCAGAATGTCTTGAAATCTCCATAATCACTGCTTGCGTGTAAGGAAGGGAGGTCCTGTCGGCTAGTGAAGGCATTTTCGATCCCAGCACCTCGTCTACCTCCCGTTGAAGTCTCCTTTGAACGTCGGGGTGTTGGGAAAGATACAACATTGCGAATTCTAATGTTGTTGAGCTGGACCCAAAAAACACGCAATGTATTTCCTTTTTATTCAAAATGTGTAATTAAACTAATTGTTTAGAGCCACCAACGTTGTTTCGCTTCCCGCGATGAACAAGTCGGCCAGTACGACCTTCAAATTGGACCCTTAAATCAAAATAAAGCCAACAATAATATGCATTTTTACAAACTTTCTTTATTAAAACTTTGTCAATGTATATCTTCTGACTGAAATACTTGCAGTACTTCCAGTACTTACTTCCAGTGTCCTTGTAAAATGTGGAATTGGGGTCCTCCATGCCCTGAATCCGAATCAAAAAGTGGTCAATCAAATGTCTAAAATTCAAAAACACGTCGAATAATTATTATTTCTTCACCTATATTTACCAACAAAATTGCATCCACCTACTACTGACCTGGGATGATTAATATCCAATGTAGCCTCCTGCTCGTTTACAGTGTTTTCCATAAATTCATGAAATTGGGCCATGCTGTCGACAAATTTGTTCCAGCCGAGCCTCTCCGGTGCAATATACCTCAGCCAGGACAAGAAGACAAGTCCGCTTTTGGCAGCTTTGTTAGCGCATCTGCAGTAAGGAAAAATGTGATGTAAGAACAGTTTATTTAGAATTCGAGACGTAATAATTCAACTGCTTACTCCGTGATGTCACAAGACTTTCTGGAAATCCCCGAATTCACCGAGTTTCCATCTTGGCTCCACTCAAATCGTTGTCCCGTCACAATCGACCACAGATTGGAAATCACTGCCCCGTTAAAACACCGTCGCCCCTGAATCGGCTGACCGACCCTCTTTTCGAAAAAGTTCAAAAGGGATTTTGCCTCGTCCAAAGTGATTTCCTCCAAATTCCCCTTTCCTCCCTCCGACCCCCAACTCCCTCAAAACGCGGACTGTGTGATGTCGCTGTTCCTCCCAGTTTCTGCCGACACCGGATAGTACGCCTAGAAAAAATAAATGTTGTGTAAGATGTAATGTATAGGTAATTAGTGTAACTCTAGATTTTGGAGATAGCTTTTTTTAGGTTTACCGTGACCTCCAATCGACATCACATCTACCATCGCAGACTGAAGCCTTCCCGTAGTGGCTGAAGATGAGAGGAGTTCCTTCATCAGTTTTGCATCGTTTACCAAAATTGCACTTGAAAACCAAATGGCTGACATTTAAAACGAATAGTAAAAAAAGAAAAAGCTCTAATTTATTTATATGACATACGGTTTAGTCCCCATTTTGAAGTAAATCAAGGGACCGTAGGTTTCCTTCCATTTGAGAAATGTGAGATGCGGCTTTGTGCCCAGGTGGAGTAAATGCCCGAGGAGGGGGAGTGCAAATCTGGGACCTGAGAGTAAAATTCACGGAATTTTTAACAAAATGAAGACTCTGTTGAATATAAAAACAAATTTCTGACCTGGTGGAAACCTTCTCCCTCCTGTTGCGCCATAATTACTCCAGAAAATTGTGATTAAAATAACTACAAAAACTGATAGCAGTGCTCCGTAATTGGAAAAGATGTCCATTTTTGGAGATGCGCATGTTCTGACTGAGGCACCTATCATATATGCAGCTATCGAGAGCTGGCTGGCAACTAAACAAAACAACATTCATGGGAGTCGGGTCGTGACGAAAAACAGGAATGTTTACCATTGACGTAGATAAAAAACTGGATTTATGATGTTCCATGTGAATC